>CAIGRF010341868.1:12206-24107 GCA_903798235.1 Fraxinus ornus
GAGAGAACTCTGAGAGCATGATTGTTGAAATCAAACACAACATAAAAGCACAATCAATCATAGAATATTCACATAAACAAATCCAATGAAACTCAATAATGATCATCACTCCAAAGAACATATTGAAGAAGAAAGATCCTTCAAATTCGTCCAAACGTACCAGCAAGTGTACGATTATTAAGACAATGAAAAAAAACAAAAAAACAAAAACTTACTCTAAGAACAAAATTCTAAAATAATTATACCTAAAATGAAAAAGGAACTACAAACCCCAACACAAGAGCACAAATTACATTAAAGGTTCAACCTACAGAGAATCTTATAAAGTTTTGAAGGAATCTTTTTCTTCTTCTTTGAAAGATGGTTCTTCATCAACAATTATTTTCCTCTTCAACCCACTTTCTCCGCAGAATTCGGAGTCAAGAGGTTTTGATTTCAGAGTATGAATCAGGTGAGAGTTTATGCGATTGGCGATTTGGGGCTTTTAGAGCTCAATGTTTAAGAGGTCCTCGGAAAGAAGACAAAAGAAGATGGCTGAGTTGGGATGACGACAGAGATGAGGGTTTTGAACTGAGAGATGTGGGAGAGAGAGATGAGGTTCTGTAATAAATTGGGAGTGGAGGGTTGAGGTTTGGGGGGTGTTAGTAAGGACGTAAATAATACGGTTTATACGAAGTTTAATTTTTATTTAGGGCATTAATCTAATCTTTTCAATTTTCACCGTACGGGACCTAATTTTTCCTTTTTTTTTTTGAAAGCTAAAGTTAGTAACTGGGCTGCTGAAAAAATTGGGGCGGCCCAAGCCTTCATTGGGTTCACCCCTGGCCTACATGTATTAATTGCTATAGTCAAAAGCATTTCCTTTTGACTCTGTCAATATCAGGTTATAGTGACTCAACGTTGGGTCTTGGAATAATTCTTTTGTAAACTGTAGAAGCACAGGGCAAGCTAGACTGTGAAAAAGTAACTTCCAAGTGATTCAACCCTTAGACTTATAGGGTTTGTTTGGTACGATTCAAAATTCAATTAAAATTAAAAATATAATCATTATTGGGTCTCATTCGTCTAATAAAAGTCAACAATAACTGTTAATTTTTCAATTTTAATCTGATTTTAATCTCTACCGAACACGCTCATAGTGTTCAATTGAGTTCAAATGTGAAATTCTTGAATTTTTTTTTTAAAAATGTTATAATCAAAGATTCGAAGTGCAAGCATTTGAGTAAATTTGTCTTCAGGGAATTTTAATATTTGTGCATATGCATGAGTTTTGCAATTATTTGTTGTCAACGACTAGATAAATAATTGATCATGCTATAAGTTTGCTGGTGATATTTTATAATTACCTTTGTGCATACATGTTAGAAATAGAAACCTCGTTGAACAAATTACGCTAAAACATAATTGTTATCCATTTTAAAATTTAAATATTATTTATTTAATTTTAAGCAACTGTGATAATAAAAGTTATGATATTCAACGTTTTAAAGAGAAGTTTTATATTTCAAATATTATATAAATGTTGTAACCAACCCTTAAATAATTACAGTTATAAAATTGTATACACTATAAGATTGAGATATTTAGACATCATCTCCATTATCTTTATTTATTTATTTTTTTGTTGACGTACTCGCAGCCGCTATCCATATATGCGCACTGGGTAAATCTCGCTTCATGTGCAGTAGACCGCAATAGGCAAGTCCGGCGACGGACTCGACCAAGGAAGTTACATATTTATGATATATTTTGAAATATTAAATAAAGGGAAGTTACATTTTGAAATTTTAAGAGCGTGTTTGGGAGTGATTAAAACTGAAAATATAGTCGTTATTGGTCTCACTCGTCTAATAAAAGTCAATAATAACGGCTAGTTTTTCAATTTTAATCTCTACCAAACACGCCCTAAATACATTAACATAATTCTTCAAAGGCATGTGCGATTTTAGGGAACGGGATACTTTTATTAAATATGAATATGATGAAGTTGAGTTCCACTCAAGTCTCTTTGAAAGTCTTCTCGGTTACGAGACAAAATGTGGCAAATAAAAAGAACAAGTACTTGGTAGTCCTTGTTTTCTTCCCACCTTCCTTACGACCAATTCCACCACCATACATATTTGAGAATTCAATTGTCTAGGGTTATAACTGTAACGAGTGAATTGAGAATTGGTTCTGCCTTGCAGTATGTTTTGCTCATTTCTTTCACATTCAACAAAATGACATGATCTCGCGTTCTTTGATTTATTATCTAGTTTGCAAATGATTAGTTTTTAGTGTTATGGCCAATATTTTGCGAATGTGTTTGAAGAATCATTCGTTAATATTCTGGTTGATGGAAGTCAAGGAAGTGCGGGGTTGATAAACATGTGCACCAATGATCTCCTCACAACGTTTGATTTAATTCAAGCCAGATCTTTGAAATGTGAGGATGAGTTTAAGCTTTTAAGGGGTCACCTCCAGGAGTAATCTAACATTTGTAATTAGAGATTCCATGAAAAATGTTCAATGGGATAGAAACAATCCGTACTGCATGACTTGTAATATCACTATTTTATTTGTGCCCCTATGGTGATAATGTTAATAATAATGTGACGTCGGAAGGATTTAACCCTAAATGAGTACCGATGCGAAAATTCTCTCGAGGTACGGGTTGCGACACCCTTGAAAGACTCACCTATGTAAGAGTTGCAATGGGACGTGGCTATGAGATTGGACTATTCCCTAGAGATTCTTACTAGAATCGAGATTAGAGCGTATGATCATTAAGAGCGCTATCCACTATGAACTAGAGTATAAATCGATAATGTGTGTGAAGCAATTGAAGTTTGGCTCGGGGCTTAGTCCATTATGACTTCCTCAAATGAAAATTATTATCACTAAATGAGGTTCAAGTTCAAAAAACATATATGTCTATTGCACAGTATTATGTTGCAACTATATATTATCTATTTATCTATTTNTTGGAAGAATGTATTTTGGAATAATGGATTGATGGATGATGTGTGGTTGAGAAAGAAGGAAAAGTTATTGATGTGATGAAAAATATTATTTTATTGAAGAATGTGTGGTTGAAATGAGTAGAAGAATGAGAATGAAAAAAATAATGTGAGTCAAACAGGGGCTAAATTTTTAATTTGTAGTCATAATGCAATATTAAAACACCATTATTTTATATGAAAGTTCTATTTTAATGGATGAAATATTCATTATTGTGGGAGATTGGTTTTACCCTAGAAGAGATTGTGATTTCATTGTTTGATGTAATATGAAAAATACAATTTGAGAAGAAAACTAGAGTACACTAAATGCTCCTACTCAAATGCTTTTGACAATTCGACAAAGGCTAGTTCTTTATCTCCCTGTGATCGTGTCCATAGAAGGAGAACCACTTGTAAGTTATATATGTTTTATCTTGAAGTTGTGTAGTGTCGAAGTATCAGTACGAAGGGGAGACAACACGATTTTGGAACATCATCCTTCACATGACTCTCTAAGACTTGATTTTCTAACTCATTTCTTATTTTTATGTTATTTATACTTGTTATGTTTATTGATAAATATCTAAACACAAATCACTTATTTTTCATGATAACAACAAACAACAAATTTAAAAATGGTGGGCTCGACTGTGAGTTTTGTAAGTGTGTGTTTGGAAAGGCTTTTTCAAAGCTTAAAAGCATTTTTTTGGAGATTAAAATTAATTATGTTACACACAATAAAATATTATGTATGTAATCTAATTTTTTTTTCTACATACTTATTTTTAATCATACATTCAAACAATAAAATATTCTATACATAATCTAAAAATTTTTCTACACTTTTTAACCACACGTCGTCCAAAAAATCACCATTCAAAACATTATTTTTTTTGCCAAATAATGGCCATCAAAGATGGCATTATATTTCATATTAAATCTAAAATTCTTATTTTCTTTAATCACACATTTAACTTCTGTTTGATTTAGCAAAAAAAATCAATTTTTTAGTAAATTTTGATAAAAAATAAAGAAATATATAATTAAAAACAATTTTTTATAAAATGGGAACAAAAGGGAGTTTAATATGACCAATGATGTCAACAAAACTTTGTAAAACAAGGCTAAGCCTTTTTTGATCCTCATGATTTAGAAAATACATTTTTCTATCTTTTATTTTTAACTACACATTTTTTTAATAAAATAATATTATACGCAAACTCAATTTTTGTTTTCTTATTTTTCAACCATACATTCTCGTCAAATACTATTTCAAAATGCATTATTCTAAACAATATAAAAGATGCACTTTTTTCGATACACGTGTCACAACCTCCCATCGTCAACCATAACGACGCCGTTTTAGAGGATTTCCCAATTCTTTTCTACTCCGTCTCTATGGCTGCATTGAGAAGAGAAAATGTACACTAAGCAAAAGAAGATCGAAAAATTGAGAGACTACTTGCCCTTAGCAGACTTAACAGGATCTCGTTGTCCTCCTCCCCAAACCCTAGCTTTTTCAGTTGGAGCTTCTCCTCCGAATGCATTATGCATTCTGAGAATATGTTTATTTTTACTGAGTTAGCTAATAGAGAATATGGTTGCTGAATAATCTTAACAATATAAAAGAGGCACTTTTTCGGTACACGTGTCGCAACCTCCCATCGTCAACCATAACGATGCAGTTTTAGAGGATTTCCCAATTCTTTTCTACTCTGTCTTCATGGCCACACTGAGAAGAGAAAACGTACACTAAGCAAAAGAAGATCGAAAAATTGTGAGACTACTTGCTGTAGCCGACTTAACAGGATCTCGTCGTCCTCCTCGAACCCTAGCTTTTTCAGTTGGAGCTTCTCCTCCGAATGCATTCTGAGAATGTTTATTTGTACTGAGTTAGCTAACAGAGAATATGGTTGCTGAATAACCAGAATTTCTGGCTTCTCATTTGAATTGATCGTGTTTTGTTGAAACGTGTGATAGATTTATTGTTCAGGAATCAGATTTTTTAGATGAAAAAAACTATTTCTAAAAATGAAAATATAAGCGACGGAGACATGATCCGTGTCTCTGTTCCTCGCAGGGACACGGCCTTTGTCTTCGTTATTCGTGGACACGATGTTGCCCCCGGACCCCACGATGAGCGCTGTCCCTCGACCGACCGGTCAGGTTGACCCCACCACGGTGTTGCCCCGAATCCCACAAGGGCGATGTCCACGTGTTGTAGTAATGTCATCCTTCTTATTAACATATTCGTTATTAAAAATATTGTCATATTTCATTTGTAGAATTCTATAGTTTAGAAGTTTTATAATTTTATTCTTTATGACTGATGATACTTAGTTTACTTACATATATTACACATAAAGGAAATAGAAAAATTTGCAAATAATATATTCTAATTTTTTAATTAATTTTTCCGGTGATCGCAAAAAGTTAAGCAATTGAAAATACATAATTGGATCATAATGCATGTTAGATTCATCTCTGTTACTTGGAGCAAGTTTTAAATGTTAACATAATTTACTAATTGTATAGCTGGAATTCCTTGTCATTTGGAAAATGCTTGGTATAAATTTTTTGGTCGATTTTCGTGCGGTAAAACCATTTGTGATGTTTTACAGCTTAAAATTAATTTGTGTAAAATGAACAAAAAAACTTCACACTAATACGTAACCAACTACACTACAGTACGTGCATTGCACATGCATCTCACTAGTTTTTATAAAATGGGACATGCTATATATGGCGCTGTACATAAAATGGAAATAAAAATTAAAAAAACAGAAAAATCACTACTCAGCTTCCCCAACACGCGACAACCCAGAAATCAAATACTAGGGTTTCAAAATCCCCGCCATTACGAAACCTTTTTCACACATCGACTGTCTGCAATTAAATGGCGAAGGAGGAAGATAACCCGACCACTCCACAGGCTTCGATGCCCAGCCCGAATCCGAGCCCGAAAACTGCCCAACAATCTCCCGTATTCTCCCAGTCCAGCTCTTCCCATCTACCCCACAATGCCAACAATCATAATAATCCCAGTAACAAGAATAAAGATAACAGTAGTCCTCCTCTATCAAAAAGTGCACGGAGTTCCGAAGAGTTCATTTTATCAGTGGCTGCAAAATTTGCTTCTCAGCCACTTCAGTATTCCGATCCGGATGTCTGGGGCGTGCTCACTGCAATATCTGAGAAGGCCCGGAAGCGCCACCAGGTTCAACGCGGCTTCAAAGTTCTTGATTTTTTGTTAATACGTTAGTTTACGATAATTGAAGTTTGCACCATATAGTTTTCACTGGGACCTTGAGTAATGGTTTTTATTTTTACCCTGCATTGCCGAAGGTAATAATTTCAGTATAGGTTAAGCTTTTAGTCCGCATATTTAAGTTAATTTTTATGCATAAAATTTGTGAGCTACCAAAACCTTAATCTCTCGGTAATTAACTGCAAATCTGTGATTAGTGATAGCTTATTGCTCAGCCCCATTTTATTTCAAACCGATCTTTTCGGGCAAGAGAGGGAAATTCGGATGTGATGTCATACCTTTGGTTTTTAGTAAAATTGAAAAGGTGACAGTATCAACAGATGTTCTAGGAAATTTTGTCACATGTAAAGCATTCAGTTCTTCATTTTCCATAATTATGGCAAAACCTTCTATTGTCTTGTGGTTTCTAATTGATGTGGTCAATTACCGCAATAGATGAACTTATGCTGCTTAGTTTTGATTGCATATTTTTGTGCTTTATGGCGTGTGCGTGTATTAAGGAAACATTAGTTATTAATGAAGGCACGTTTTTGAAAATTCTTGTTGACGATTTGTAAGGCCTGCAAAATATTAATTGTTATCATAGTTTATGAGTGAACATTTTTAGCTAGTTATCTAAGAAAAAACAATATTATGCCCCTAATTGGTTTAGATAAAAATCAGATTATAAAAGTTGATTAATTATTGACTTTGACTTAGATCTTAATCAACTTTTTTAGTCGAACCAAACAAGGGCTATATGAATTTATGTAATGTCTCGCAATCTGCAAATGTTAATGCACATGACATGTGAAACAATTTAGAAAATATAACCCAAGAAGTTATTTGAGTATAAGGAAAAATAATATTATTTTCATCGTAGGAATATCTGTTTGATCTTGCTGTAATGTGTCACTGTTAATATACATGACAAGTGAAATAACTTAGAGAACGTATAATTGAGAATCTAAGTGAGTACCTAAAACTTTAGCTTTGCTGCCTGGAACTGAAGCTTTGAACTCTAGCAGCTTTTGATCAATGCTATAACCACTATTTCGACCTCTATTTTGGGCACTGACCTACACTCGTGCCATTTTATGCTTTTCATATTACAATGAAAGCCTTTGCAACAAAGATGCGATTTAAGGATTGGCTGACACAAGTATTGCCATAACAGGGCATGAATTTGCTTCTGACTTCAGATGAACACTATATTGGTCGATTGGTGGATGATTCCCGTTTCCAGATTATCTCACCTGCAGTAAGCGCACATCATTGTAAGATTTACCGGAAGAGGGTTGCTACTGACGATATGAAACATCCCTCCGACAACTGTACTTCTGTTTTCCTGAAAGATTCTAGGTTGTATGTTAATTTGTCGAGCTTTCTCGATTCAATCTGGTCTATAGATTTTTCTGACGTTTAATCTTTCCTCAGCACGAATGGAACATATTTAAACTGGGAGAAGTTGAACAAAAGTAGCTCTGAAGCAAAACTGTGTCATGGAGACATCATCTCAATAGCATTTACTCCACAACATGGTAAAGTTGGTGCTTATCCTTTTAAAGTTAATTCTTATTTGAGTGTACCATTTTAGTTGAAGCTTTACGGTTAATTTCTTTGAAGCTCTCGAATAACTCCAAAATGCATATATCATGAGAATTATTATTATTTTATTTATTTATTTATTTTTTTCAAAAACTAGTTTGGCTCTAGCTCATTTCAAATCACAGTGAGAGCCTAATTGGCTATTGGACAGAAACTGTTTCTTTGGTTGAAAGTTATTTGATGCCTCCATTTATAATTTTTATACATTTGTTTTTTTGGTTCTTGTTTTCTCAAGGACTTTTAGAGGTGTAATAAGTAATGTTACAAAAAGTGTTAGTGAATCATCCCGCCTCCTGTTGTCTCAGCTTCCCTAGCCTCTGCTCCATCCACCCATTTTGCTAGCATCCTTGATGCATTTTCATCCGTGCTTATTTTCTTGTCTTGTGCTTTTTACCAGCTATTTTCGTTTTTTCTTCTCAGAGTTGTCTTTTGAATTACCTTACGTCTTTTCTAGGCTTAGGTCCTAATGATCAAAACACTATGTTTGCTGTTCCATATTTAAAATCTGCGAATCAGAGTGTTTATTGTAAAAAACTCACAATCTCTTTTCACTCTTCGAGTTTTGACTTCTTTTTCTCTTTTTACAGAGCTTGCTTTTGCCTTTGTATTTCGAGAAGTTCAAAAACCTGCTCACACAGTTGATGGTGGACATCTAAAGAGAAAAGCAGGTAAAATCTATTGGTTCAGAAAGACCAACGATGCTAACTGAGTGGGCTACAATTTGCAGCATATACACGATCTCAACGTGGTTGAGATGATATTGCTAGGATAGGTTTTTGGTGAACCTAGACGAGATGGTGAGAAATTATGATTTTCGTGAATACGTATAGGTAAAACTTAATGAAGATAAATTGTGACAGAATATATTAAGATTGTAGGGTAGAATCTGGCCTAAAATAGCATTGAATTATGCAACTGAAAAAGATGTAGATTATGAGGTTTTACCATGGAAATGACCCGTGAGAGAGTGGAATAGAATAAATGAATCCATTTACCCCAAATGTGGAGAAGTATCAAACAAGGCTTTGTGAGTTGAGTGAAGGAGAAAAGTAGGTAAGTGTCAAGTTAATTTGCTGACTATCAAAATCAAAAATCATTTTTGTGATATTATCTAGTGAGTTTATATTTTACTTTAAACAGATCTGTGCCAGTATTGGTTAAGTAATAGGGGGATCCTATGTTGCTAGCATTTTTTTTTTTTTCAGTTTCTCTGCTTGATATCACCTGGTATTGGAATCTTTAAAGAAACATGATGCTGTCTCTTGTCACTGAGATTACACATATGGCTCTTTATGTATGTAGGAGGCATGCCTGAGATTAATTCTACATTATCGGTTGAAAGCTGGTTGGGTTATATTTCCAGTCTCTCTAATTTTTATCTATCGGATGTTAATGGATGAGATTGAATTTAGTTATGTTTATTGATAAAATTGAGATAAAATAAAGTCTCTTTTAGGAGACTGAATGAGTAAATAATAATTAGCTAACAATTAAAAGAAAATAACATCATTCTGGAGAAACAATCTGCATAATTGGTTGTATTATTATTAGTATTCCATGGCTTTATTTTATGAATGATATTCTCTTCTTTGTTGATGTGTATTACTACTTCAAATGAGGAACTGATGTTCAAAGGTTAATATTACTAAGCATCTGTACAACATCTGGAATACATGCTTAAGTTCTGCGCATGAATAGACATAGATGACACAGTACGGGCTTCTCTTGTACTTATAGCTCAGTTGATGTTTTTCTAAAGAGGAATTTGGTGCTGAGAGCAAAAGACCGAAAGGAATTGGAATTGGTGCTTCCGATGGACCAATCTCTCTTGATGATTTTAGGAGCCTTCAACGTTCAAACACGGTATATTTGCATTGTTGAAATGTTTTAATTGTTACCTCAAATTTTGTCAGTCCAGACTGTATTCATTTTTATATGATTTAAATATAAATGCGTATGCAGGATCTGAGGAAACTTCTTGAAAATCAAGTTGTAACCATTGAATCATTGCGCAGAGAGAACCTTGCAGCTAGTGAGCGCCATGAAATTGTATGTCTCGCACGGGCATTTTATCCTCTTCCTTTCTGGTTTTCCTTGTCGCTATAGTTGTGTCTGTTCATGGATTATTTGGGTGACTATTGCCAAGTATTATTTGGCTTCTGCCTTATATAAGACTGTCTTAGGTATTAGTTATGGAGCTGCATTCTTGTCAATTAGACTGTACTTTATTATTGAATAGCTTCATCAAAAAGTTTGCTCATAAAAATCATGGTTATGTAGCTTACCTTTAACAAATTACGGTAAAAAATCTTGTTCTGTCTCTCTTGCTGTTCTGAAGTTTTTAGAAAAGCAGCGGGAACATATCAAAGAGCATGCTTGGGGCGGTCTACAAGCATTCTTATAAGCCATCCCAAACATGCTTCAAAATACTTTAATTCATATAGTTTAAAATCTTCTATAATCCATGCCCTTTTGTGAGGTCCCCCTTGATGGGTCACAGAGGAGAGTGGTGCTTTATTTGGGTATTTTTGTAAATTTGAGGAATAAAACTGCGTAACCGTATTCCTTCACTTGAGGGCTTCTTTCCTGCTGTTTGTCATGTTTGACACGTGTGTCTATCAGTGCCATAGGTGATGATTCGTGCTTTTGCAGGAAATAAGAGAGTTGAAAGAGTCAGTTTCGAAATCTTATCTCGATCAGCTCAGTGAGTTGCGCCGGTCTTTGGAGGCTAAAGAGAAGGAACTAGCAGAGTTAAATAGAATATCTGCTGAACAAAAACATGGCATCGAAGACCTTAATGAAAGACTTAGTGCATCTGTGCAGTTTGGTGTTGAAGCTAATGAAATAATTAATAGGTGAGAGTTACAATAATCTTGAAGGGTCAAATTGATGGAAAATTCTACCGTTGATTATAATCTGCTTTCTTACTTTCATTAGGTTATGTGGGTCATGCTTAAAGGAGCTTCCTTACTCTTAGCATTTGCAAGAATATTTTAATTCATTACCAGGACTTTCTACTACCTTTTGCTCAAGACATAAGAAAGCTAATGTCCATTTTCTGGTCAAAGTTCACATGGGTTCTTTTGGGAAGGGTGGGAATGCTTATCTGGTTTTTGTTGTTTGCATTTCTAAATTTAAGATGTTTGAGTAAATAATAGCCAAACTAACTACAGGGCAAGTGAGAATATCCTTTTGGTAATTATAGCACACCTTTACTTAGGTAGATATTGCAAATTGGCTCAAATCTCAACATTCTACATCAAAATCGTTGTGTTATTTTTTATGAAAAAAAATCAAAGAAAAGCATTATTTTTCAAGGTGCGAGGATGGATTTTAATTTATATTTGATTGGTTCAGCCAGCAGACATCTATCACTGAATTAAAAGCCTTAGTAGATGAAGAGCGTGATCAGAGAAGAGAGGAGCGAGAGAAATTTGCAGTAGATTTGAAAGCATCAATACAGAGAGTTCAGGCTGAGGCTGAGGAGGAAATAAAACGAATATCAGATGCTGCATTGAGACGAGAGAAAGAGCAGCAAGAAGTTATAAATAAGCTTCAGGTAGAAATTTTTGATTTATTTTATAATTGTTGCTTTTCCATGTTTCTGGCAATTAGATATCACCTGTTTTGCTGTTTGTGGTTCCAGGAAGCAGAGAAGGATAGGTGTTCATTAGTGGAAACTTTGAGGTCCAAATTGGTATGTTATAGTTATACCTTTTTTTCATCATTTGTCAATATCTCATCTTGGAGTATAATAATGTTTCTTTGAATGGCAGGAAGACACCAGGAAAAAATTGGTTTCTTCTGATAATAAAGTTCGCCAACTGGAGGCTCAAATTCGCGAGGAGCAGCGTGCTTTTGCCAGCAATAGAAAAGTATACTTGCTTCCTGTTGCCTGCTTTGATAATCTACTATCTAAATAGTCTATTCATTCCCCTTGTACCCTGATGATATCACTTTACTACAGAAGGTGGAAGAACTTGAGCATGAAAGGCAAAGACTGAGGAAAGAACTTGAGCATGAGAAGGTAGGATTTGCGGTTTTATAAGTGAATCTCTACCAGAA
>CAIGRF010341978.1:0-27479 GCA_903798235.1 Fraxinus ornus
AATTCGATTTAAGGAAACCGTGTAAACACGGACCTTCCGTTTGATTAATTACTTTGATTCTCCACCTATTTTATCCTACAGTGCATACGGAAGTAGAGGGCGAAGGCACAAAAATGTGGATGAATCAGCTGTTTGGCTATAAATACTCGTATCATTTAGAAAACACATTGTGAGATTAAGCTTGAAAAGTTCTTTTTGGATATTATAAGAAGAATTTCTCTCAATTCTTCTTTGTTTTCTATTTCTGTCCAAGTTCGGTTGCTGTTTATTTAACCTCAAAAGGATTAAATTCATGGTTAGAAGAAGTCTGACTTGACATGTTCTTGAAAGGGGCGTGAACCTTAAGATTGTGAAATGCTTAACGCAATTGACAAAAACACTAAGCCCGTGACGGTATATATCGCGTTATAATTGTAACAACTTGAAAATTTATCAATACAGATTTCAAAGGTCAAATATGGTAGTGAACAGCATGTTAAGTACATTAAATCAAATCAATATGTTATAATTATCCTTGACTGATGGAGCCATTGGATTCTCAATTAGAATAGTTTTTCCGTTTCCATCTACGTTCTGTAGTATCTTTCACTAACTATTTAGTTTAATGGAACATATATACCAAAATCTTAATCACAAATATTCATAATACATGTAGGTTGACTTGGATTCTTCATGGGCTATATTTGAAGCAGTGTTCTAAAATGCACGCACATACTTCATATATACCCGCAAATGCTCAATGCATTTCTCGCATACGCGAGATAATGTGGTCAATCCATTTCGTTAACCACAAGGGACTAATTTTAAGATTGACAAGCAATAATTTATTAGCTAATGCAAGAAATGACATAATTAATTATATCATATGATTATATTAATTTCGAATGATCTTATTAGTTTTGATTATAAATTATTTTAATTTTGTTTAGTAGTTTCATTCTAAATAAGAACTTCAATAATAAAACAATTTTGCAATAGGTACAATTTGGTTGACGGCGGTCAACATTTTTGTCATAAATTTTAACAACACTTAAAACAGTCAATAGTACAAATTTTTCTACATCATTGAATGTCAACAATTAATGTACAAATAGCATAATTTATAATAAAATGTACATATCTATTGAAGAGGTGGCTAAGTACTCAAAGTTTTGACTTACGACTTAACAAAATTCTATATTGGACATGCATGGTTAAAGGAAAAAAAAATAGAAAAAATATTTGTTCTCTCGTATGTAATATTATACAAATATACTTCCAAGTTTTTGGACTTAGTCGCTTGAAATTCGTGAAAGAAAAAAACATTAGCCTAGCAATGCCAATCTAATTTCTATATGGATTTCACTTATCGCCAATGATTTTTTATAAAAAAAAAAAAAATCGACTGGTCATCGAGTTGTACCAAAAACTAATCATGGTAGGCCTTTAATATTTTATTTGGTTCTTTTGACAATTTCATTGTTAAATAAATGACAGAAGTGCTTTTGAACTTGGGCACATTGACATGTTTAACGTTGGGTACAACACTACTAACAAGGACTAAGGAATTGAGGGATAAAGCATGTGAGATGTTTGCTCATTTGCTGTGTTCAATTTAACATACTAAATATGGTCATGTCTCTTGATCCCATCAGAAAGAAAAATAAAAACGAAGAAGAAATGTTTGAAGACGTAACACGTAACAACAACAGCATGTTCGGCATACATACAAACATGATGGTGTTTTGCACGGTTAAATAGTCAAATAACCAGCCGTTCACCTGGGATTTCACGATTTGTGTTGCAACAACGTTAGGTACGCCAAGTGAATTCTTCCTTCTTTTATAGCACTACAATAAAAAAGTTACAACTGAGCATCGATTTGTAACTAAGAAGATGCTTATTTTTATTGCATTGTTTAAAGAAGTCAAATGTATGTTTGGTAACCTAATTAAACTTTGACGTCATAAGCAAGCATGCACCCTAGTGGTGGTGGTGGTGGTGCAGCCATATCGGAAGCCCCTTTTCCGGCTCCGGCATCATATCGCCTTCAACCTTCTCATTAGGATCAATGACTTCCCATTTGTACTTTTTTACCACATTATGAATGAAAGCCAATATGGCCAGCCTAGCATACTCTTTTCCGGGACACATTCTCGGCCCTCCCCCGAACGGAACATAAGTGTACGGTTCCGGTGCTTCACCTTCATCGTACCTTGATGGATCAAACTTCTCCGGGTTCCGGAAATATTCAGGGTTTGTGTTGGTGGTGCTCACAGTCCAATACACCTGCACACATAATCAAACTTACAAATTATGCATCTCACAGTAATTGAAATTAAGATAACTCACCTGTTTAATTTGTTGAAACTAATTACAAGTTTATCTTTGTAAGTTTGAATATATGTACATAGACTTAGTTATTGGATTGTGTGGAGCAGAAACTTACCGTATCCCTTTTTCATTTTGCCTAAATGGTTTTAGGAGACATAGCTCTCACTATGAAAGAATATACTATAAACCATTTTTATTTCGAGCTACTTAAATAAGAAGGGATTAGGTCCTTTGGAATTAATTTGTAAACACTTTTTTTTACCTTCCAACCCTTTGGAACTGTGTAACCATTATAGGTAAATTCTGTCAAGACTTCTCTAAAAGTTCCTTGAAGAGGGGGAACAAGTCTCATTGTTTCACATATGACGTTCCACGAATATTTCATTTTCTGTACGTCTTCCCATTCCAGTAATTCACCATTCTTCTTAGAGGCTGCAATCTCCACTTGCTCTGCATTTACAAATCAGTACGTATAATCCCCTATTTGGCCACATTATTGAGAAAAACAAAATGATGTTTTGTGCAGTGATTTTTTTGAAGAATGGAAATTTTTTGGATTTTGCAAAATGAATATAAGAATTAAAGAGTTTTGTTTTAAAGAGAGGTAGAAAGTGTCCAAAGAGTTTGTGCCAGGAATTACCTGCTCTGATCTTTTCGTAAATTTCGGGGCTAAGGCCAACATATTTCATCAAGAAAGTTATGGTGGTAGCAACTGTACTGTATCCTGCAGTTAGCAATCCCATCATTTTATCAGCAATTTCAGCGTCGGGCATGGATCGGCCATTCGGGTCGGTAACAACAATCATGTGAGACAATATATCTTGCACCGGAGCTCCGGTAGCCATAGCCAGTTTCTTCTCTTTTATAACATTCAAAAGTTCCTTCCTAATAGCGGAAGCCGCTTTATTTGCACGATAAAAAACTGTCCCCGGAATGTTCAACATGATCGAATGCATGCCCAACGTAACATCGTCGAAGTGTTTTACAAGCCGTGAAATACGCTCTGGATTGTTGATTCCTAGAAAGAACTGAGAAGAAAGTGTTAGGGTTATGCTTTTGGCAAGAGGGTAAACTTTTACTCTATTTTTGTCATCATTCCAATGCATTTGTAGTTGTTGTTGTGTAATGGAATCCATTTTCCCCAAAAATCTCATCAAGGCTTCAGGTTTTAAGAACCCCGGTTGTCGAATCGATTTCACCTCATCAGTTCGCGATGATGGTGGTAGAGGAGCCGCCGTGTTTTGGTAGGAACGGAAGAGGTGTTGCATAGGGTGGGGGCGGAAGGAAGTGAAGTATTTTTGTTCATTAGAAAATAGAAATTTATGGCCATTTGGGCCGCAAATAACAGCTGTTTTTTCTCCGAGTATTTTGGTTTTGAAGATGTGTGGTGAGTATTTGTTCATTCTGTCACTGACGAACTTCTCCGGTTTGCCGAACAAGAATTCAATAGTTTCTCCCATTATAGGCCACCCAAAGCTACCAGGCGGAAGTTTTGCACCGTCCAACCGGCAGCGAAAGGCAAGAAAAAGAGTGAAAACAATTAGAGATAGAGAAAGGGCCAGAGCAAAAACTTCCATTGCTGATTTTGTTACGAAGCAATGTGAGTTTGTTGATCCGTGAGATTGAAAGAGTTATATATATAGACATTAATTGTCTTCACACCAATAATATTTCCTACGCTGTAAAGTCGTCAACTTTGAACAGTAGGGGTAATTTCTAATCTAAGCAAGAAGCGCACGTTAAGTAAGTCTAGTCTAAATTCATTATATGCAAATATGAACAAATTGGAATTGGAAAAACAAATTTACATTGATTGGAAAGTCAAAACTCCAACTAAACTTACGAATGTACCCATATTTTATTGTGTGTACATAAAGAGAGGAGATACTACAAAGGAATTTCACAACGCAAAAAAACATTTTACATTAGCAGGTTTCAGTCACATCCACAGAAGGCATTTTCAACATTTATGAATTCCAATGCTTAGTCAACTAATCATACAAATTTAGAATTTAAACAGAGAGAAAAATAATCACTACAAAGACAATATTAATACTTTTTTATATATTATTAATATACCCTAAATAACATGTTATGTGAAAATCGGCTAGGGCTAGGGCTAGGGCTCGAGTGAGCATGATTGGGTCATGTTATTTTCCTTTCGTTAAAATTTAGTATTTACCCACTTCGCACCTAAAAAAATCGAAAAATGTGATTGTTACATGACATTTAAGTGTCCGTCCATTAGAGAGCTATTTCCTACCAAATCAAAAGGCTAGGGGATCCAGTTGCAACAAATTGAAGACTATAGGTGGGACCCAACCTCTAATTTTTCCTACCAAAATTTGTTGAACCGACTTATTTTTCTGGTAAAACTGTGCTAGCGGTCTTGGAGCAGTTCAATCTTTTTCTCGAAAAGTTCCAAATCAATCTCACGTCACCATTTTAGAAGTTCAACAGACCCGGTGTCTATGGCATACTTTGACAGAGCAAGTGAAGATCAACAGACCCGTACATATGCAGGTCAAGATGGGCACCTAAATGAACTATATACAATGACTTAGAGACCCTCTTTTCATTTAGTAAATTTGGATCCAACAAGTTTATTGTATTCACACAAGGTTGAATCTTGCATTGCAGCTCAATTAAAATCATATAATTACGAGCTAATGTAATATTTGGTTTTTCAAGATATAAACTATGCAACATGGCACAAATTTTTAGATTTGTGTGTAATATTATTTGGAAAATGTGTGGTTGAAATGAAGAAAAAAAAAATGAGAACGAGGATGATGATGAGATTAAAATGGGTGTCAAACAGGGGCATATATTCTTCAACCAATAATACAAATAATCTCTACTTACAAGGTAATACGATTAAACTCGGCAATCACACCTCCCAGTCAGCCGGAAACATTTGAACACACATTTCTATGATAAAAATTCTTGGCTAATGAGTTAATAAGAAACGATGCTCTTTTAAAATGAAAGTTGTAAAAATTCAAAATATCAAATATTTTTTTGAAAGTCACAATACGGCTTTTGCATTGTTCTCAAAAAATTCTTATAACGGCTATTGCCTTACTTGTACACATTGATGCAAGATGCACACTCTAAACATCAGCTCGCAGTTTCTACTTGGTAAGAGGATTTTGATACAAAAGTCTGGTGCATTACTTTCCAAGAGGGAACTTGTTCGACCTCTTTGACTACTCACATTCTGCAAATTCACAAGAAGTTATGTCAAGCTCGATGCATCTCCTGATCATATCAGTGTGCTGTGTGCATGTTCGGGAAAGGAATATCAATGACAACACGAGAAAACAGGTTTTGAACGAAGAATTTTTGCGCTTAAAGATATTGTGTTGGAGATTACACCTAAGAACTGAACAAATGCATTCGTAAAGCAATTTTTTTTATTTTACTTTTTGTTAATTTGGGTTCGGTGATGTGCTAGCATAAAAGGTAATTTGTGACTTTCAAATTTTACTTTAATATTATGGTAGTGCTGATGTTGAACCGATGATTTTCAGTTATTTTTAATGAACCAAAGAACCCAAACTTTGATTAGTGATTAGGCTGGGAAATTACGTCTTAGAATTATGTATAGGACCCAGTATGGAAATGTTTCCTTTTTATTAATTATTGTATATTTCATGCTTAGCTAGTGATTCTTGATTGCAAAATGTGCATATTATCATAGGATAACAGTTTTCTACGTCATGATATCATCAAATTTTCAAGTACCCTTGATTGCAAATGTGCATGATATTAGATGGCAAACCAGTTTATCCGCTAGCATTTCTATTAACAACATATGGGGAAAAAACCCACAAAACTATGAAGGGGGACAAAGTCTTTGACATGTCAAGAAAAGGAAAATGAAATTTGTCACGAAAGAATACTCATATTTTCTTGTTTTTCCTACAAAAAGCAAGCACCATGAATCACTCAAAAATCGCGTATAAAACCATTGAGCATGGGATCGCGGCAATATATTCTGCATTCTTGCTCCCTGTAAAAATCATAGCACAATAAACGAAAGATTGCAATGAATTCTTGTTTGCCAGTGAATTTCTGTGCACTCTGTAAATCAGCCAGATCATATTACTGAAATGGGTAGAATTATTAAAAACACGAAAAAAATGCACTGAGACCAATGCATTCTAAAACTTGTCCATATAAGATAAACTATGTGCTTGATAAAACTAGCATAAATATTAGATGCGCTTCATACATGACTATGGGAACTTACTGAAGCCACCCAACCCAATGACATGATTAATTTCAATTTGACTATCATAAACTATCATTCCACGTGAGACACTTGAATTTGATTCCGCTCAGTTCAGTTCATCCGTTTGAACTGTAACAGGAGCACACCTCATGCAGTTAATTAAAGGGCTTAATTGGGATGTGTTATACTCAACATAAATTAACAGCACCTTTCTATCTTCAACCTGGATGCATACGCATGCCATTTAAAATGCATTCAGACTAGTATAATTTCTCGCCATGCAACTTTGCACATTGATCATAACATTCAGTGAAATATTGGCACTTGAATTTGAACTTTTGCAATTAAACTATTAGTTTGAATATGTACTTCTGAAATTCAAAAAAAAAAAGTCATACAACAGTAAGTCTAACTCGTTTACCTCGTTTGAAGTAACAACTCGATGTGCAGGCTACTAGCTTGATGTAATTAGCAATGGTCAGCCTTTGTCCAAATATATACTTCACAAAGAATCTATTCATGAGCTTCGGTGCCAAAATTTTGTGCCAAGAATTCATCAAGTTGTCCCCAATTTGGTCGACTGGATTCACCCAATTTAACAGAAGGTAATGATCTGATGCACCCAAGGATATGCTGAATGTCACAATAGAGCCTGGCACAGGATATCCCGAATGTTTGAATAGCAGAAGCTAATGAACAAATAATGTACTTCATAGAACGTTTGTGGTTAGAAGACACTTGGAGGAGGCATCAAAAAAGATTCTATAAAGCTAACATCATCTGATCAACATCTCAGAAACATTTGGTATACAAAGTACTGCTGTATAAAGGTCATTGATACCTGCTCTTTGCTTGTGGACTGTTTATCTCCAAGGATTTAAATGCTTCAGAAATTTGAGAGTGGAAGATTACAACAACTTGCCTGCAAATAGCATGTGAAATAGGCATCAATCAGAAAATATAAAACATATCTAAAAACGTCCAACTGAAAATATATTTTCAACCAAATATAAACATTCTAACTATCAGAGTTTGAATGAAATAACCAAACTTTTAGAGAAGAAAAAGACGATGAATGAAAAGGTCTGGTGAACCTGACTTCTGAAAGTAAGGTCTTACCCAAAAATAGCTTGAACATCCTCTTCAAGCAGATGTTTAGATAATGTACGTTGAAGATAACCAACTTCCTGAATTAACAAATTAAAATGCAAAAATCAGTGAAAAGTTGCATTTAATGATTGGAAAGCATTCGGAGTTATAGAAAATATAAACCGGGTACACACTATTTGATCTGTTCCAGAGAAGTAAACTAAATCTAAAATTTCATATCTCAGAAGCACTAAATGCGAGCTTTCTCTTCTGACTTAAAAGACAATAGCAAAAGTAAATGACTCCAGGAAACACAAGATACTAAACCAGATTTTGAATTTTACTAGATTTACTGCCACAAATGTGTGTACACATCTCCTATTTTTCTTGCATAAAAGACGTTAGCCATTAAGATGAGGCTGAACAGTGTCTAAGGTAGCTTTAGTATTATCCCTATGAAAGTAAAGCTAGAGCCGCAAACAGCTACTTCCTCAAAGAAATCACAATCAATTTTTTACTGGTGCATTCCCGTAGATTAACAAGCACAGCGGCTCACCCCAAAAGGTGACGTCACCTTCATTTCTTCACCCAGTACAAAATTACACGGGTATGCGAGAAGAAGTAAAGAAATCACTCTATTTCTGCAACCTGAGTCAACCAATGGAAGATAATTGAAACTAAAATCATAAGAGTTCAATAAAGGGTCCATCAAGATGAAACCAAGAAAACCACTTGATGGTGGGCATTGCACACATACTTATTTTAAATAACTGTTTTTTTATTGATAAAAAGTTGTTTGCTTAGGAGGAGAAAATAACAGCATTCAAGTTTTACAGCAGTTCGGCAATCTGTTCAAGTTTTTGAAGAACACACAATATTTTCATATGGAATTAGCACATCAACAACTGGCCAAAGCGAGCAACAAAAGCAGATGATCAGTTATTGAGCAATTCCAAGTTCGCAGTAGTTTTATATCTCTGAAACGATAGCAACCGCTAAAAAAAATTAACAGAGGTAACTGATCAAATGGAGCAACAAATTAATAATTACTTTCTCATCTATCTACCTATCTTCGCAGCAATATTTCAATTTGCTTCTACATTTTTCATTTCAAATCAGCATTCATTCTATATCTCCGAAAGCTTTTTTTTCCCACATTAGATAAGTATAATGCAATAAGAAAATAAATCAATACTGCATGTCAAGATCTCCCATCATACTGCTTGACATCTCCCGGAAAGCAGGAGGTCAGGAACAAACGGAGATTTTTCTTTACCCCAACCCATGGCTGGAAATTTACATAAATTGGCACCTTATCTACCTTTGTGAGAGACCGAACAAACTGACTCGGCTGTGGATCAGTATCCTCAGATCTATTCCAACTCTCAACAATTTGTGGCAAGCTACGTAGATGAACCACCAATCTTTCTCTCATTATCTGAACCAGCTTAGAGTGTATCTCATCGCGGTGAACTTTATAATCCTGAAGTCCAGGAAACAAACAAAAAGTGACAGAAAGCTTATTAAAAGAGTCTGACAACCTGTAATATAGTTACACAAAATATACAGATAAACATTCCAAGTTCTATAGTGATGCTCAAGCAACATAAGAAATGTGTAACATGATATCAGTGGCATATATTGTAACTTTTATAATTTTTTGTTTCACTAGAAACGATGAAAAAGAAAGGAGACGGTGTTCTAAGAATCAGAAAAGGAATTAGGTTTAGCCTCTATAGTGCTCTAGCTGAATAACTTCCTTGAGACCAAAAGGTCAGCCACCAGATAAGCCTACTCTTGAAGAATTTAAATATGATACAAGAAAAACCGAGAACCATTTTCAAGGGAAGAAAGAGAGAGACTAAACAGTAGCATTAAAATTGATATAAATCTCACTTCTAACTCTGATTTAAAATGTCACTGCTTTTACCCCAAAACAAATGTTATTTCTGTCACGCTTCATAGCATTTTATGTTATCATTGGTCAATGCTCTAAGAAGTTCCAAAACCTCCTCATTGTTCATCCGGGCACTACCATCACACTCACATATAGGTGATAAGAGCTGTGGCCAATTGCTGTTTGCATCTTTTAGTAAGATTGTAGACAACATGAAAGAAATACAATTGTTGATTGTAGACAGCATGAAAGAAATACAACTGTTTAGAGGTTAAAATAATCACAAAAACAGCCTCAATGCTTTGTGATTGTCAGCCAAGATGTTGATCAACCACATCCCACTGTAGTAACTGAGAGAGAGATCTAAAACTGCCTTTATACTACATTGTTTAATGGTCCATTGCCTCACTTTAAAAAAAAAAAAAAACATTCGATTTTATTGATACTAGAAAATTTTCAAGAAGGTCAAATACCAAGGTAAATGGATTAAAACGTAATAAACTTTAAGAGAGAAATTATCTATTGGCAATATTAATCAAGGTGTAATGGCCAACAATATCTGAAGCTAAAATATATTACTTTAGAAATTGCCTGTGTAGTACAAATATTCTACGAAGATAGGCAGTGTTTGTTGGTAGTATGACCATATAATAAAGAGCATCAAAAAGGTAAAAATTATTTTGCAGAAAATAGAACAGGAAGAGTAATACTAGAGGATGAAAGTTCTCTTACATTTGCTACTCTGTCGATCTCTAACAACAGTAGCCCTTTGTACGTCTCTGGCACTTTTGAGGAGAGAACTCTCCTGATTTCTTGCATCCAAGAAAAAAATCTAAGTCACTGGATAGTGCTTCAATTATTTAGGCAGAGACTACAATTTCAGGAAAGAAAAACTACAAAAGAAACATATGCTTGAAAGCCATCAGATGTGCAAAGGTGTAGAGGATGGACGTTAACCACCTACTAATGTGCAACCAAACTGTTTGAAGATTCAATTTACTTGTATTGGAGGGCAGAAGGGCTGCAACGTCTTTGTGAATAGGCAAGATATGAAAAGTGCTGCTGCTTTGCTTAGCAGCTTTTGAAGAAGATAATGAAAATCCTGGGATGCCCTTTTGTTTATTTTAATGGTTTCAGTGCACAACAACTTGTAACAGTTTTTCATGGATTTATTCGTGTTACAAGTTTGGTGAGCGAATATTGTGCGATGGTGAGGCTACATGAATGTATACATCTTGAAAATAGGTCACTTATTTTCTCAATGGATGGATTTAACAAACAAAAATATCCACACACGGGTGCACAATTTTTGAAGGAGATACTATAAATTAACCACATAGAAAAACATGACCATCTATAACTCAATTGAAGTACATGAAGATAGAATTTATCACCTACCTGGTATAATGGCATAAGTGAAGCTGATAACCTGACTTGCCATAGCCAAATGTTTAGAAGTAATAGACTTCAAACCAGAGACCTGAAATGGATTTTTATTTTTATTTTTCCAAAAACGTTTATAAGAAAACACACAATGTAGTAACTAATATTGTATGACAAATTAACATTACACAAGTTAAATCAACTAAAAGGTAAATTTATTTCTGATTAAACACAAGGTTAATCAACAATGGCTCTCGACCTGAAGTCATTATTTATCAACAGATTTGAAATACCAATCATGGATCACCATAAAACTAGTACCGTTTCACTAGAACTTTTTAGACCTATTAAACACACTCATCTACATCAAATGTTCCTTATATTTAGTGAGGTCTAAAGCTTTATAAAATCCCAAATCTGATTAGACATTACTTCCATCTTACTAAGGTAAAAGTCAATTATCAAACTTCGCCTTTATGCAAAATGTCTAAACACGTAGGATCAAAAGGACCATGATCAACTAAACAGATAACATTTACAACACCCCGGAAGAACTCTCCACCACTACTACTGTCCCAAAAAACCGATCTGGTTGTCATTTATTAAGGTTAAACTAAGTTGTTCATAGTGAAATATTGGCATCCATTCTTTCATTATTCGAAGAGGAAGAAGAACTCGAGATCAGCATATGAATTTAATTACTTTTCCAGTTTTCTTGTCCAAGACAAAATAACCTTAACATTAATTTTATTCTAGAAATCTGTATTAAATCAAGACAGCCCTTTAAACCCTGAACTCTCCAACACATGCATCTAACTGTTAAACTCACACTTCATCCACAAGAGAAATTTGGTGTAAATAAGAAATTTAGTAATAGTTAATAGTAGATATTTCATTGTAAATCTTGAGTTCCCTCAATGCTAGTGCACATGCCTAAATCCTGCACCAAGCCTATTTGTTTAAGCAATGTGTTTTATTCATTAGCCTTCCAGGGGGTAATAGCTCATATTCCTATTCAAACTAAGATGGCATCTCTGTTTGATAGAAGGTAGCATGTAAGGAAATTTATTCCTATTCGCTCATCATTTTATTTATATCTCCGTCTACCTAATTTTTTATTACTTTTTTAATAGGTTTGCCATTTACTTTAATACATATTGAGAAATAAAAATACTGGAAAGATTTATATTAAAAATTGAACCTGACAATAAGTGTGATGCAAATAATATAATCAACATCTGTACTAATGCTACACAATGACTAAATGCTAGAGCATAATTGACACCAAGGACAGTAGTCATTATTTTTAAGGCTGATTCCATGATAGAAAATGGACATAAAGTAATTCGGATGTCAAGTGACAATATTTGGAGGATATTATATATGCTGTTTTCCTTTTTGGGCATTTTGTTCAACCAACTAATAGAAAGACGCTAATTACATGTCCACTATAATACCTGCAAGGCATTTGCGCCAAGAACAAGATGACACGTCCTTGAATTGAAAAATTTCAATATCTCAACAACACGGTGAACAACTTCAGCAGATAGTGTTGGCAAACAATTATTCATATCGACGTACTCTGACAACATCTTCACCAAATATAAGCCACTGAAGGGCAGGAAAAAAAGAGAGAGAGAAACAAGGTTAGTAATCAAGTTCTTTTTTAGCCCCAGGACAGATATTGAAGCTGATATCAAGAAGATTACTCGTATTTTAAATATCAATGCAGTCATCAGGTTGAAAGACTAGTGCAGTACTGAAATACCCGGTGTAGGCAAAAAGGTCCGAGTACTTTACAAATAGCTATAATCCAGAACCAAAAAGACCAATTAATTGTTGAGTTGGTGAAGTTTCTTATTTTTTCAATTTTTTATAGAACTATTGAACCCCTCAGGGAGCCCCCCATTACCCAGAGTGACAGAGGTAGCGCAGTGCACTCTCCAGCAGATTATATGACCAAGGTAGTTCATTTCCTAAATTTTCATTTTACCGGTTTATTTAGGTCAGATCACTTATGAACGCACTAATAGAAGAAAAATGTCTATTGATTCCCCCAAATGAGCTAGTGGTGCGGAAGCATTTATGAATTCTTGTAATAAGAATTGAAATTAAGAACTATATTTGAATAATCTTGCTTTGTATTGATTCATAATTAATTGTGCTGAAAAAAGTGTAGAATGCCTATGGGCAAAGATTATTCCCTACTTCTACTATTACTAAATAAATTGAAACTATAGTCCTAATCAAATAAAAGATAAAAATCATATTACAACTAGAAAAGGAAATTAGAAAAAAACATAATTGAAAAAATACTCCTAGAAAAGGTGAACATTAATTGTATTAGGAAACTATTAATTGTAGTTGTGATGTACTACATCAATCTCTCCCACTTGAAAAAACTCACCCTCAAATTTGGTTCGAAAAAATAGAAAATCAATCAATCGGGAGGAAAATAGTCAAAGATTTCTGTCACAATCGCTGCGTCTGCAAGTAAAAATGAAAAATTCTGACTCTTGGGATTGCTAGTCCCAGTTTGCAGATTCTGGAAACCAATTGAAACATTAAAAATCATTCCTGCCTTCACCAGTCTGTCATTTTTTACATTAAGGTTCAACCCTGATGCGCGAAACTCCAAACCAATGCCTGTACCTGCAGAGTTTGTCAGGTTCGGAACCAGCTCGGAAGCATCCCTCTCCACCACAGCAAGGGCCGCTTGATAAACAGCACTGCCCCTATTTCCTGGTTTCAATGCAAGAATTGCTGCCTCGTGGGCCACTGACCCTATTTCCTGGTTTCAATTCAAAAATTGCCGCCTCGAGGCCTTAAGAAGAACTTCATAGCCCATAGGCCATGTTTTGTGCTGTATTTGCGTCGATGAGGGATTTTCTGGCAATGTTGGAGCAGTAGCTGTTATATCTTAATCCAAAGGCACAAATGATAACACTGGCAGAATCATAGTATAGATATTCATAGTTGCTTAGAGCACTAGGCCTGAGATCAAAAGTTCCACCACTTTGAAAGATTGGAGGATAACAGATCTACATTGTCGGCCTTCAATTTGACACCAATCTTCACCGTGTCAAGTATTGCCTTCTTTATGTCATCCATTAATGAGGAATTGGTGACTTTCTTCTCCTCATCGATAGCCTTCTCAACTTTTGGAACCACAAAATTCTTCATTGCACACAGAGTCAAGTATGCAGCTTTCTTTACACATGGAATCTACTTTTTATCCTTCACCGAGAAAAGATCAGACAACCCATTTGTCATGTCACTAATAAGCTGGAGTCCTGAATTCCTTACCTTACGATCCCACACCTCCAACAGTTCCCCTTATGAGCTTCTCTAGCAATATGTCCAACTATTGGGACGGAGCCATCATCTAGTTTTAACTGAGAATGAATAGCATGAAACACGGCATCCATTAGAATACTACCATCATCACTTTTGGATATAATATGCATGACAACAACTACACCAACAGCCTCTTTAGCAGACCGTTTCACAACCTCAAGAAGTTATTGCCTTCTTTTGGACGTGCTTTTCTTTTTCTATTGTAGTCTCATTGATGATAACATCCTAATTATCTTGAATTATATCTTGGTTAACCTCATCACCTGCCTTATAAATCTTTCTCTATTTATTCGTACTAATATTCACAAATTGCTTATCACATGACACCAAACAATCTAATCGCACCACTGAAATACATACCTATTATCTCGACTATGCAAGTAGTATCTACATCATAATACCATGGTCGTCCCTAAAGTACATAACAACTATCCATCTCTACCATGTTACATATAATCTCATCTATATAATATTTTCCAATATAAAGTAAATTTTGCATACCTCCAAATTTTGAGTTTCTTATCTCCTTTTAACCTGTGAAGCTGGAAAGCAAAATGAGTATTTTCCCGTCTTCAAATTTAAAGCTTTCATCAATGCTTTGAATACCAAGTTTTCACTACTCTCGTGGTTAATCACTTTACATACTTTGTTATTGACGGTGTATTGTGTTCTAAAAATTTTGTTACGCTTCAAATCCTTGATAACTTGTGTGTATTCAAACTTAGCTGGGATTTGAGGAAACTCTCTAGCCACCTGTTGCCGTGTTCTAGGCTTGCTGAAGCAATCAACATCCATAACAATTAAAGTCTACGAATTATTGTATGTCCGCTTCTCCATGGGTTCGCAATTCCTTCCAAGAATCAACGCTGCGTGATGTTGTGAAGGGTTTTATCGATCCCTTCTATTTGTTGTTCAATTGTTTTCAATCCGCCTTCCGTCATCGGAGGTTTGACTGCCACCCGGACCTTCGTCGGCCATCGGATTAAGGTAATTCCCTTGCTCTAATACCAATTTTGGTGCGAAAGCTTTAGGAATTCTTGTAATAAAAAATGAAACTAAAAACTCTATTGAAATAATCTTTGCTTTGTATTGATTTATGATCAATTGGGATGAAAAAAAGTGTACAATGCCTTTATATTTATATTTATAGGCAAGATTATTTCCTACTTCTACTATTACTAGGAAATTGAAACTATAGTCCTAATCAAATAAAATATAAAAATCCTATTACAACTAGAAAAGATAAACATAATTGAAAAGATGAACTCCTAGAAAAGGTGAATCATAATTATAGTAGGAAACTATTAATTGTAGATGTGATGTACCACATGGTGGCTCATCAGTTTAACAAGGAAGAGAAAGATAAACAACAAACAGATATGCACAGCATACAGAGAAAACATACATGATGGAAAGAGACAAGTATTAAGGATGGCTCACCAGTTTACCATGTGATATCCAACACCTTTAAAATAAAGCATCCGGAGGGAAGATTTTCCACGTTCTCTTTTATTAACATTATTACTTTGAGTGGAAGACGTTCCAGAAGTTCCAACATCAGTATTGCTACTCTCAGACTCCCCATTCAGGCGTGACGAATCAGCGTTTTGCGCATGAACTGCTGACATTCCATTAGAATCAGGCAGTTCAATGTGTTGAGAAAAAATTGAAATTCCAGCATCAGCCACAGGGAAATCATTACTGCTTGATATTGTTTCACTGTTGTTAGATGTACCAGGAGCTTCATCTCTATGTCCATCAGTCATGGAATCTGAAGACAATGAAGTGACAATGGTCTGAAACTCATCTGGCACATCTATCTCAGTCCAATTTTCTTGGTCAAGTAAAGCCTTCATCTTTGCCATCTGCAATAACCAACACGGGAATCAGTCTAGGACTCAACAGTTAGAAACCTGGTAAAAGCCAACGAAGTCAGGTGGAATGGAAACTCACTCGAAATTCATGCTGGAACTCGATAAAGGCTTTAGCCTGTGACTGTAGAGTTCCACGAATACTGTATCCCAACCTTCCACCAATCTGTTTATGTTAGCATAATATGGAATCATGACCAGAACAATACAAAACTCTATTTGATAGACAAAAATGACCAGAAAATCAATAGATACCTTCTCTGTTGAACTTATGAATTCCTGACTGATGTTATAGATACTTATAAAATCCTGTAGCCTCAATTTTGGATGAATTTGAGAGCGAATTCCAACAATTTTTGCCCATCTTCCATGAGCAGCATCACAGGCTGCAAATAGAGCTTCTGCATTCTCTCTTAAAATATCAGTTCTGTAGATAAAAAGGGAAATTATATGTTAATTAAGTGTGTATGCATTTCACACGGTACAAGCATCCATTTGAACTTCTAAATACGTCTCCAGACTCATATTGGCAATGTAGTTGGCCCTCAAATTTGTTATTTCAGAAAAATTAAGAAAACAAATCAAGGCAATGATGTGTTTGAAGAATCAACTTAAGTTAAATATAATGGCCTCGAGAGGCATTCATTTGAGGGGAACTCTAACCAAAGCTGTTTAAATCTGTCACTATTCATCAATTGATAACTAGAAACTAATATCTCTTGTGATTCAATTTTAAATGCGAAGAAACTAAGACAAAAGCATACCAATTGTACAAAGTTACTCTAAAAATTCTCTTTAGTCCATGCCAGCAATTTCAAGCCTAATATTTTGTTCTCTTTTTAGCAGAATAAGCTACGTCCCTTGGCAAATGAACATACATAATTTTTCTGTGTTGTATTATTGTTTGCTAGAACTGGGTGGAGAAGAGGAACATGTGACGTCCTCACATGCTACTCAAATTCTGCGATTCTAATTATTATTGATGGATGTGATTCAACTCTGTCAGGGATTCAGAGTTGATAGAATCAGATTAGTTTATTTGTCAGGAAGGATTGCCTAACCTTTCTTCTCCATAGCAACAACTTTTCTCTCATCGCTCAGGAAACCCTTTCCCTCCCCATATCCAGTAAAACTAGCCATGATAACTGGTTGCATTATGCAAACTCTGTCTCCTTCTAATCTCAATGAGAAAATTTTACAGATTTAACACAGACTCGTGAGCCAAACAGGAGATTTTCCTCTGCCCTTCTATTTCCCTGTCAGCTGAATAAGCAGCCAAAGAAATGTGTATCCAACTGTAACAGCAAAGGGAACAGAATTTTACCGGAAGTTTCTTGAAAGATTTGATGGGCTTGTGATATCATTTCCCCTTCCCTGGATAGATGGAACTCTGGTAACATTCCCCAGGAAAGATTGTGATAAAATGGAACTACCCTCCCCGAAAGTCTCCTGAGTTGTCTCTGGAGCGACTGCACCAAGTGCAATTGCGGCAGCAACTGAAGCAGCAGCATAGTGACCGCTGAGATTGCCCATGATCCACTCAATTGCTTTTTTAACATCAGAAGCCCTCATCAAGCGCATCTGCATTCACTAAAAGAAAGAATCAAGTAACATCGTGACAAATTCAGAATCAAGAGTGCACCAAGAACGCGAAGTAAATCTCGATGAATGATGCATAACTTCTTTAGTCAATTCAATCAAACAACGCAAATATCAAAAATATTATCCTCAAGAAAGGCTAGAAAACATACTTTCCAGGACTAGTAGAGATATTGTAAAAAATGAGGAAAGATCAAAGCAAAAAATTGTTGGCAATTGGGATGGGGGGATCAACCTTATAAACTTCATGCCAATCTTACGGTTCATGTTGAAAAGAGTTCTACCAAGAAGTAGATTACCTTTCTTTAAAAATTAAGAAGCTCTGATTATAGACCCCAAGATATAATTATAGAACAATTGCTAATGCTATTCTACAATACTAAGAAGCACGGATACGGATACGTAATTCGGATTCAGATACGGATATACCGATATGACTCTTTTGAAAATTAGGATACGCCGATACATTTTATAAAATTCAACATAATTAATTAATATAAAAAAATATTAATACTGAAGCGTGATAACAAAAATAAAATAAAATACGAAAGAACTTTATTAGCATAGTTTTACATATATTAAATCATTATCTATTTTCAATAATATAATGAGCCTCTTCTGTTAATATCCAAAAATTTCCAACCACCACTTAACCAGCTACCAGACCCACCACCCAACAACCACCTAAACCAGTCGACGCCGGCGACGGCTACAAGGTATCGATGGGGGGCCTTGGATTGAGGCTTATTTTGTTTAACAATGCATTATTGGGCAAATGGCCGTGACGGTTTGGAGTGGAAAGGGAGAGTTTCTAGAGAGAAATCATTAGGGCGAAGTATGGTGTGATGGAGGGGGGTTGGTGTGAGGGTGAGGGTCGTAGGTCGTACGGGGTGAGTTTGTGGAGGTATATTCGACGAGGATGGAGCGACCTTCGGAATAGATTGACTTTTGTGGTAGAGAACGGTAATAATATCAAATTTTGAGATGATTGTTGATGTGGAAATATACTGCTAAACTTGAGACTTCCTTCCCTGCATCGCATTACTATGGTGTCTTCTGCTATGGTGAATGACGTTTTAGCCATCCATAATGGGAGTTACAGTAGGAATATCACTTTTCAGGGGTTTGCAGGATTGAGAATTGGATGATTATGCACAGTTTTTAACCTATTTGTATGAGGTGAAAAATTGGGTAGGAGAGGATGATCGTAGCCGATGGAGGTTGGCACGAAATGGTATTTTTTTGGGTTCGCTCTTATTTTAGATCTCTTTTGGGACCCGTGGAGAGTTCATTCCTCTGGAAGATGGTGTGATAATGTAAATTGATTCCACGGGTGGTATTTTTACTGTGGACGGTTGTGAGAGGACAGGCATTAACGATGGATAACCTCCGAAGAAAAGGTTTTTATGTAACCGAGTTGTGCTATATGTGTAGAGGTGATGGGAAGACGCATGACCACTTGTTCATTTGCTGTGACGGTGTTCGTTTGCTGTGGAATAGTATTCTGACTTTTCAACATATTGATTTGGTGTTGCCTAGATGTAGAGAGGAAGTGTTGCGGGGCATGGAGGAGAAAATTTCGTGATAAGGATAGCAAATTTGTATGGAATCTTATCCCGAGATGCATTGTTTGGTGTATGTTGAGAGAAAGGAACAACTGATGTTATGAAGACCAAATACGGATCACGGAGCAGATTAGAGAAATATTTTATCTAACTTTGTATACTTGATTTAATGTCGCGACTAGTAATCCTATAGAGGGGTTGCCTGATTTCATGTCTTTTCTTTATTGTTTAAATTGATAATACACTTCTTGTGTATTCTTATTTGATTAATAAAATTTTATGATTATCTATCAAAAAAATAATATAATTAATGTAACACAATTTTACATGCATTATTTAATATTAGTCACTATCTATTTTTAATAATAAAAATATATTTGTCAACTATAATATGGTTTCACATGTATTAAAAGATTAATAATATTATGCATTTCCAATAAAAATTCTGGTTGTTAATTTCAAAACTCTAATTGTGTGTTTCCAATAAATATTATTGATATTCAACAAGTTAGTAAAATAATTTAAAAAATACGTATCGAAAATCACACAAAATATAAAATAATTAAAAAAATACGTATTGGAAATTTAAAAATATATAAATATAAAATAAAAGTATCGGTACATATCGAAGGGTATCAGAGATTATCGAAGTTTGGATACATATTCGGTTACAGATACATAACAAGTTTGCAAGTATCGGTGCTTCTTAACTGCACTATATACCCTTTCAATGCTTTTATTTCTCCTAGCCATCTCACTCTTTACAATTCCAGCTCTGCAAGTCTTTCTTTTTATCACAAATCCAATTCTTCATAGAGCTCAATGGTTCCCAAGAACATAACTAATCAAATCAGCGCTATCTCCAAAATCACTATTCATGAAGCCATTCTACGACTTCCGACGTTCTTCTTTTCCTGCATCTTAAATCCATGTAATGTCTCTTCCATGTTTCCCTATATTTAGAACTTTTAGCCATATAATTATTCCTCGCTTTTCGGTCATTCCTAAGCCTCCGTTTGGCAAATCTTATGAATCATTTTTATAAATGGTCAAACTTCATTTCCAACCACATTACAATGAACTCATAAGTACTATCCACTTATAAAACATTTATTTTTACTATTTAAAACTAAACCGTTTCTAGATTCTTCCCAAAAGGAGGCTAAGAAGAAATCAACCAAAAATTGTACATTTCTACTGCTTGTCGTATTTTTTTAGATAGCCTACACCAAGCACTGCATAAAGAACTAATAGAAGAATAATTAGTATATACCACTGTACTGTTCAAGTGGCGCTGTTGACTTTCCAGTATTTAGTCAAATTAAGTTTTNAATTTTAATCCGATTTTTATCTCTACCAAACATCATCTTAGTCAATTTAAGTTTTGCTCTAAAATCTAGTTTTATGTTCTTTCCAAGATATTTTAGATTTTATTTTATTTTCTTTTCTTCTTTGTTATTCTTGGTTGACAAGTGTGGTGGGATTCAGTCATTCAGAAATGCCTAGTCCGACAACACATAATAAATTATTTTCAAACTTCGTTTACTGAAAATTTTACTGTTTCTTTGAGGACACTGGGATTGCTCAAATCATCCCCCTTTGTCAAGGAATTCTTCATGGATTTCCTAAAAAAACTGAGGAGTTGATTATAAATTGAAGTAAACATCCTTCTTTCACGCATCCTTGTCAAGGAATTCTTCATGGAAGAGTGATTAGACATCCGAGCAAATCATACAAAAAGGCATTTTCTAAACTTTGTGCGGGAACTTAGACAACAATCATAAGTAGCAGTTAAAACACTCGAAGCAATGTCATAGGGAATATAATAGGTTTATTCTGGATAATAGGTTTATTCTGGATAACTGTAATGTTGAAGTAGGAGAAATGGGCACAGATACATTACCTGTACAATCATGAAAACTACCTCCAAAAGTTTAAGAAAGCCATCAGGTGACAGACTTTTTAACTTAGTTCCCAGTGATGAGCCTCCACCTGAGTCATTATTTTAGCATGTAATCAGAATATAAGGTAAGAGTTTACATCTAAGAACTTCTTGCAAAGCTGGTTGGCTTATGTAGTGGATACCCCAAGTGCCAATTAATGAAATTTGAATTGCTTATCCAAAAGGAAACAAGAAAGTGGTCCATTAGGTGTGCACAATGCTATTTTGTCCGAAAATCAAACATTCAAGAAAGGTCGATATGCAAGTGAACCCACCATCTGCATCCACCACCCCGTCTCCAGATACAGAATCCAATTCCAAATGCATATTCTCAACTGCCAGTTTGACTGAAGTTTTTATTTCAGAAGCAAGTGTATCACGGTATATTCTCAACACAGCAGGTAGCTTTCCCTGTAATGAACATCACAAGTGAGACAATTCTTCAATCTAGGCATCATAAACTTCAGCTAAGCAAGTAATCACTTAGATGATTAGTAGGTGAATAGAGACTGATACAAGATAAATGTGGAACTGACCGTTCTGAGCAATCCAATGATAAGGGGAAGAAGCTGGTCTTGAAAATTAGAAATCCGCTCTTCCTCTAGTCTAACCTGCATTATTTTAAAATGAGTGTTAACAGAAGTAACTACTGGGCTAAACCAGACTTGAGAACAACCAAAAACAATGAAGCAAAGAGAAAAAGAATCAGAAAGTTTCCACTACCAAAACAGACACGACAACATAAAGCAAGGCTACAGGAAACATGGTGCATAAGGTCCATAATCGAGGAAAACAAGACCACAAATTATAAGGTGAACCAAAAAAAAATTAGAGCACATCAGCATGCTGTACTAATTAAAAAAAAAAAAAGCAGGTAAGCTTAAAGGTAAGCATCTTGTACTGTATTACAGCTTTCGAGTCGATCAAACCTAACGAAATGAAAATCAAAAGATATTGATGTCTGACCATAGCAGATAGCAACCTCAGAAGTTCAGAAGTTATCGGTTGAAGTATCAACCATTCAAGCAATATTTTCATATCTAGAACATGGTGGAAAACCACTTGATAATAATCCAAGAAGTGAAAGATTATGGAATAATAGGCATCAGCATTATGTGTGGGTGCAGCTAAAACAGGCATATATATTAATCCACAGGTATGCACATGCATATCTCATGCTTACTTCATTATCTCTTCCATTATAAGCCGAGCTATGCCTTGTTAATGATGACTCTGGATCATCAGCACCATGCAAAGATGCACGGATGAATTCTGCTGAAAGAATGCTACAAGAATGAATTTGATAAGTCAAAATACCAAGCTACCTTGCATGTAACTCCATTATCAAAATGTGGTTAATTGTAAAAAACCTGTCATGTAGAAAAGTAAATTTAGGTTGCCAGAAAGAAAAGATTAATGCCATTAAAAAGTTGCAAATTCATTTATAACTTGAAAATGAAGTTAATATTTAGGTACAATGAATATAGTATACTGAAACATGAAATTAAATTCAATCTCAGGCAACCCCTGATAATCAAGTGAAAGGGTTGAAAATCGAGAAGTAGAGCATGTACAGTAATACAAACATCAAAAACAAGCTCTAAAGAAACAAAATGCACTAAGTGGCAACCTCACCATTTAAGTTAAGTGTCAATGAACTTTATTTGCAACTAAAATGCCTATTCTCTAAAGATGAGAAATTCTGGATGTAGCAAGTAATCATATCATCATTCACTGGTCCATCCCACATTACTCGCCACTTCAATAGCAAGTACACTTCAACTAGGGTAGCGTGTCTATGTTCAACACATGTCGATACCGACACTCGGACATTCTACCATAAACATTTTTCATTTTTCATTAAAAATATTTTAACTCAAAAAAAAAAAAAAAATTTTTTTTTTTTATAACCGTGGATGTCCGGGCCAACTTGCGCTCACCTCGGCTAATCCCACGGGGCCCTAAAATTTACGGCCGGGTACTCACCTCAGTGGCCCTGAAGGAATTCGAACTGGTGACCATTGGGGAGCAAATCCAAGGCCTGACCAATTGAGCAACCCATCAGGGTTTTTAACTCAAAATTATTAGTAAATAACAAATAGATACTCGTGTAAAAAAATTCAACAAGAAAAATTAATAACAAGTATAAAACTAAATTTGTACTATATAAATGAAGAATTTAATCAACGTATCGAAGAAATGTCATGTCGGTATCTTTTTTAAAAATAGTGTATCAGCATATCCGACACGCGCCCGTGTGGTGCATCATAGCTCGCCACATCTTTTTTGGTCAACTTAAATACATTTTAGCTATATAATATGTTGTTGCGTTTAGAATTTGAATTACAAACTTGTTAGCATATATCAAAGTGAAAAAGCCTCCTAAAACTCTGTAAATTGATTTACTTCAAAATACGGAAAAACCAAAAAAAGTCGAGGGTAACTAGATATAAGGTCCAGATTTGTCCATTGGGAGTACAGATCCATGTGTAGGTTAGATAATGAGGTCTTACAAAAACACTGAATCAGACTCGTGCATAACCACAATTTCAGTTTCCAATTTTACAGTGATTATTATAAAGAAGAATGTAAGACCAGTTTATATAGACGCATTTTTAAATGTGGACCCCGAGGGGGCGAAGATTAATATAAACCACCCTAGTCAAGAGCAGGTCACAACCCATGAAAACCAACAAAAAAGGCAATCAACAGAAACCAAAAACCAGTAAAAGCCAGCTTTTTTAATTATGCTCCTGAAGGCTTGCACCAGATGACCTCTAATGGTGTCAGTAGGAAAGTCTCCTCAAAAGAATAGATATTGGAGAAAATTTCATTGAAATAGCTTTCTTAAGCCGGACAGCAACACTAGAAAAAATAAGAATATCACAAAACCCTTCATCTCAGAGCACGAAAGACTAACCTGTTAATAGTGTCCATTGAAGTTGCTAAATGATCTCGAAGATGACGAAAGCAATGCAAACCAGTCAGCTCGTCACCATCCTACCCAAAAAAAAAAAGCATTTGCATTTTTATCGGATGAAAGGAGGTGCAAAGAGAATAAATGAGAAGATAAATAGCATAGACCTCCACTCCATAGAAATATTTGTAACAAATGAATTGTGCAATATGAAAAGTAAAAGAAACTAAGGAAATGCATCCAAAGGTAGGCCACAGGATTCAATTTTTTATTTCCTCTGCTAAGTGTTACGATATGCCTAATTGAGTGCTACCATGAAAACAGCACTTTAAAATAGTTTTCAAGAACTTCAAGAAGCCATTATTGTTTTTGCCAGCTGTCCAAACAGTCACAATTTCCTCTCATGATATTTTTGTACTGTGTTCAAAAAAGAGAAGAAACACAGCGTTAGCCATTTAAACCATGTTTATATAGTCATACTTCAAATCGATTATTTCTTCGATAAGAATGAGAATTTATTCGTCACATAAAAAAACGAGTTGTTCTCAAATTCTTTCAGTTGAAAATGGAGAAATTAGACCTCAACAACGGAGAAGAGAAAAAACACGAAGGTATACATTCAATGCAATCTTGTGGAAAGTTTAAATTTTATTCCACTAAAAAAAAGCCCAGATTCGAACCGATTATATACGCCTTACCATGGAGTTACTCTACTACTGAGTTAAAAGGGTTCTAAACCTTGATCCAGTGATCAAACTTGTGAATTACCAGGAAAAAATAAAAACATGAGTACAGGAGGGCCTTTCCAGTAACACAGAGACCAATCTAAGAAAATAGTTATGGAACTCACATCACAAATTAAAAAAGATGAAAGGAAGGACTGAAATGGCTATAAAATAAGATAGTTCAAGAAATTGTGTAATATATATATATATATAAATCATCAGCAACAGACATACCAATAAATGCTGCAAATCATCAGTAATGTCTAAAGCGCCAACACAATCTGCAGACGCAACAAGCTGCACGCAATAGGCAATGAATATGGTAAGTCAACGTGCTAACAGTTGCGTGTGTAGTAATACATAAATTAAAAAATGAAGCCTCAGGCCCTCAGAGTAAATGGAAATGCCCATAAGCACTTGTCTTGAAGCAAAAACCATTGACAATATAACTAGAGAGGAGGCAAAAGTTAATCACAAACAGGCTCTGGGGAGGGAAAATGAACAATAAAGCTAAATTGGGACAGATAAATGCCAAGAAGAAAGTTCACAACCATTAAATAATAATAATAATACCAATAATTGACACAGTAGACTATATTTAATCCAATAATGTATCTCATCTTACGCATGCAAAGCCAAGATAGTTTTGCTTCTACTCATCGTGAAAGATAACATCCCCAAACTTATAAGAACAAGTCTCAGTTTCTTCTTCTTCTTGTTATCATGAAAGAGAACTTCCATTTGGGTTGCCCCAGCATCATCATATATATAATGCTCACCTCCAGTGTCAAGCAAGATCTGATGTTAAGTATTTTTGCAATGTGGTTAACAAATCCATGGTGTCATTGGTAATAGTGTCCACTCCTTGGCATCTTTCTCAAATGTAAACATTATGTTTATATATATTTGAAATACAATAGGGTCGTGGGTAGTTTACAGATAAAAGAAGATTTGTTACTAGGATCAAAAGGGGGTAATATTTTACGGATAGAAAAACACATCACAGGGATCTTTAAACTGTGTTTCTAATTAGCTGCAAAGGCCTATAGGTGGCTTGCTGTCTGTGAGACTAGAACTCGAGTTACAATCTGTGCTACATGTAAATTAAGCTACAGAAGTTTAGCGTTGATAATAATCCAGGATAGAAGACCAGCTGAATTTGATAGCAGATAGAGCTACATATAAATTTAGAAACTATGGCTACCATGCAAAGCAGAGATAATTAAACTGCAACTGATACATTGTAAAACACTGCAACAACAGGATACAATCACTCTACCGAGTACAATTTTGGAGATAACTTACCAATTCAAGAGTGGAGAGAGCCTGGTTGACAGAGAGCACAAGTCTAAGCTTGTTGTGCAGAGATATCAAATCACCCCGTTTCAAGCTTAGCTCCTGCACTGTCCTAGCAGACCCCACCAAGTTGGAGTCCAAGATCCTAATGGTCTCCTTCAACTCCCTGACCCTCCCATACCCCTCAAGAATCTTAGCATTCAAGTCCTCCAATTGCCCCTGTGCCTCAAAAAAGGAGTTGGAGCGGAGCGAGATTTCCCTAACCAAATGCAACTCCACCACATCCAAATACTGCGATAATCTCTCCTGCAGAGCAAGATTCTCCAACGTCGTCCTGAACGGGCACGCTGCCCTGAAAGTCGCGCCGTCCTCCAACTCAAAATCCTCCTTAAAGTACAGCGCTGGAACCTCCCTAAGACACGCCACTAGCGCTTCTCCTGCGGCCCCCTCCGAATCCCCATCCAACACCTGGTGGTCGCGATCGTGCTGCTTGAGAATATCCTGAAACCGGGAATGAGGTTCCGAAACAGACGACAGGTAAGAAAGGAAGTCGGATCGAGTGATTTCGGATCCGGGCTTCGGAACAGAAGGCAAAGGGGTAAACTCGGGAGCCGGTACAGAGGTTGAGGAAGACCACCAGCCCACGAGGGAGGAAGAAGGTTTGGGATTGTTAAGGATGGAGGAAAAGCTCTGGCTGCTGGAATCAGAAGGTGATTTCGATAGTGGAGAAGAAGTAAAACTCGACGATCTTTTGCTATTGGTAAACGGGGATTCGGACCTTCCCGATTGGGAAGGCGGTGAATCCATTATGCAAACAAGATCTATATGTGTGTACAGATTATATACATATACATAATGAAATGCAAGACGAAGAATTGGGTTTTGATCTGGGACTGTATCAATGGTGAAATTTGTCGCGCTGAGCTCGATGCAGGTTGGATCTGGAAATGGTGCCTGCAGAGACGGAGAGATTTGGGTGCGTGCAGCAAACAGAAGGCGCCAAGGCGGGAGCAGATAACCGGGACGAACCGGAGTATATGAATTCAGCTTTACAGGCGGACTTACATTAATCGACGGCCACCCGGCTAAAGTGAATGAACAATTTGGCCAACGAGATTATAACGAGATGATATCATGCATAGCAACAGTAGGTACGAAACTCCCACGAAATTGATTCAATCCAAAAAAGTCAATAAATTAGGATATGTTCTCTTTGTCATTTTCAACTCGTTTTCTATTTTCGATTTTTCAAAACAGTAAAAATGCGTTCTCTATCCTATTTTCGAAA
>CAIGRF010342096.1:0-19698 GCA_903798235.1 Fraxinus ornus
AATAGCAAACAACTTTTGTGATATTTTTATATTAATCCCTAAATTATTGATTAAACTAATGAAAGAAAGTAAATGTATTTTTCAAATGTGTGAGATGCATTGTTAAGATACTGAATTCCCCTTGTTATTCCATTTTTAAGATACCGAATTCCCCTTGTTATTTCATTTTTAGTGTAACAATTAAATTAAAATTTTGAAATCATTTAATGTTGGTCAATGTTCCTAATTTAATTGAAAACTCCTCTCGATAACAATCAAATATATTCCCCTCATGAGACATTTCTATCACTCGATGAAAGATACAAAACATGATAAATGTATTGACAAGTACTAGAACACATATTGAAATCATATAAAGTATAGAGGTCTATCTCTATCATGTATCGAACCTTACAATATTTATTATATTGTGCTTAAATCCTATTGTCTCTCTTGATAACAATAAAATACACTAACAATTCAATTGGTGATCAAGCAATTGAAAAGAACGATAAAATGATAATAAACATCCACAAATCAAATCAAATTTAAGTAAAAAATAATTAATTAAAAACTAAAAATATAATAATAAGGGTTCATTTCATCCTAGCAAAGTATAAAATTAGCATAACATATCGAAATTACAAGAAATTATGTTTAAGTGAGAATATATAACCCCGAATTTTTGATAAATTGATAAAATAAAGATAAATATTGAAATATTGAGTCTCTTCAATGATTTCCTGATAAATCTCAAATTGCGTCTTCTTTTCTTTGCTCAAAAATTAGTTTTGAATCTTCACTTGATTAAATTCTTGCAAATACCCTTCAATTCTCTCATAAAAATTATGAATTTTCCTCCTTTGATGATAATAATTCATGAATATTGAAGTATGAGATATATATATAAAAGTTCCCCAATATGTATTCTGCAGTTATGTATTTGTAGGAGTCGAGAATTGGTTGAAAATCACGTCCAAATAGGGAAAGCTTCATTCACGCGCAGATGTTTTATCTATGCACAATAGTCACTATTTTGGCCATAACTTTCTCTCTACATATCCAATTGATGCGATCCAAAGTGGGTTGGAAATCTAACTCAAAGAGCTACAACTAGTCTAAAAATAGAATTTTTCCAATTCGGACATTTGCTGTGCCAAAAATCGACTTCAAACTTCGACTAAAAATCTAGAATATAACTTGTGCGATTGAAAATTAATTTTACCATATTCCATTCCTTTTTGAGTTCCAATTCAATCTAATTGTCTCCTAGAAATATTCAAAGTATCTTCTTTTGGTCCAATCAACTATTGAATATTTGCAATTTGATCTTCAAACTTTGGATTTTGCCCTTTTTCACCAATTTTCGCTTCTTTCTTTCGATTCATCGTTCAACCATTGAGTTTTACCTATATAACATAAAACACAACAATTTAGGATATATTTTGTCAGAAAAACTATCAAATATAGTTATTTTAGACCCCGAATAAGTGTATAAAATACACTTATCAAACTACATAAAAGTCAGAAGACACACTAGTTCCACGACAGGAAATTTACTATAAACAGTCACACATAATCATTTCATAGTTTTCACATTATCATTATTTTACTTTATCTCCATCTCCGCCTACATCAGCACCAGAGGCTTGACCATCGAGTTTATCTTGGGGAGTTCCTCCACATACATCATTTACCCCAGAATTTGAAGTAGGGTTACCGCTGCCTCCTCCAAGAGTAGCGTCATTGTGTGTGGTTTGTGCACAGTTGCTGGCACCACTGGGCCGTAAAACCATTTGTGCTTGCATGGCTTGTTGGGTAAGATGCTGCTGTTGATCTTGAATTGGATGTGGATTGTTGAACTGTAAGGGTGCTCTTGGGGGGAAGATACCTGGCTGCTGAGCCATGGCTGTAGCCCGAGGATGCTGCATATAGAACCCTCCTTGTTGCATTGCTGGATGTGGAGACATCTGTAAGTGCTAACACGTGATTAAGAGCTTGTTTGATAGTGCTTATAAGTTGTGGGTCCTACGAAATGTGGGGATAAAAAGTATATTTGACCAGTTTAAATTAGAATTTAATCTTTGCCAGACAGTAAGCAAGACATCTGCATAATCATTAGTAAACTGAACTGAGGCTGGCTGAATTCAAATACCTGTTGAGCCATTGATGGTGTCTGCGGTTGGGCATCAGCAATTGCAGCCAAATACATCAAATTCTTTTGAAGTTGAGCCTGGTACCTGATCATCCAGAATCAACGTGTTTGAAGTAAAAAGAAAATATCAATAATGTTTTTAAATACTAATAAAAATCAAGCCATAAACATGGGAGTTTATATGAATCAATTCAGCAGTTTTGCTCTACAGAGAGCCATGTCTATGTTGAACCAAGGATCAAGAGCCAATGACATCACTAATGGGCATGCTTAATAAATTTTTTTGTGTAAATATTGGAACGGTAATGACTAAGAATGCAAGTGTCAATTTGTAATCATGGTTATAACGAATTTGTAGCACATTAAAACAAGCAATTTAATATCTTGACCACCATGGATCCAGTTACTTTTAAGAACCAGAGTACCAAAGTCACTAGTCACCTCGTCTCCAACAAGAACATTGAAAGAAAATCACCAAACTAAAACAGATGATGAGCCAGTTACAGTATGTATTTTGTCCCTATATGTAAGTAAACCATAGATGAACAAATACTCTGAGAAATATCTGAATGATATACATCTCTCTTTGACAAGAAATAACATTAGCTATCATTTAGCAATATCTAAAAACATTTTTCAAAACAAAAGGCGTCATAATGCAAAGCACACTAATGCTATGGAGGAAGAGAGAAAACCACTTACTGGGCACATTCAGCAAGTTTGCCAAGATTTTGATTGTCCATAATTGCCAATATCAGTTTCTTGTTCTCATCAAGGTACTGCACCATACATTGGAAACGACATCACACATCATAATACAAATTCTACTGCAATATGTGATGGTAGAAACTGCCAAGTGTGATTAGCATCCAGATAGTATGATCATTTTTTTTTTTTTTGTGAAGTTAAATGCATATTATATAAAAAATGAATTTTGCCTGTGATGACTAGTTCATTCTTGGATAACCAGTTCATTAGCAAACAAATTGATAAATATGCTCAGACATTAAATCAAGAAGGGAAGGTCTCTAAGTTCCCTAAGCTAAAATACCGCTCTCAAGAGACGAAAAATTTTCAGACCGACTAAAATAGACCTTTAGATGGCGGAAATAATTTCGGAATGCAAACTTCTGTTAGGTGAATTTTTATTGCTGTAGCAAGTTGGAATTAACATATCTTCCACCAATCATTACTCCAGTCTCCAAGGTCATAACTTTTCTAGCTTCTCCATATAATTTTCTGTTGGAGAAGGGAATGAAAGAGAGTCTTTAGAGTGATGTTCTCATGAGTAACATAGCTAATCCTGGTAACTGGAACTGCTCGACGTGCGACTGTCCAATGGTACACCCACTCAAAGAAACAGTCCTTAAACATGAATTTCAAAGGCCATTGCAAATTTTGGTAGGCAGTTGTATGCAGTGAGGTTGTGCCAGGAATGAGTATTTTGTTGGCCTTATGAAAGGGTCATTATGCTACCAGGCAATGGAAAAGTGAGGACAAAAGATGACTTTATTCCCCAATATCACCTTACATAAGCATTGGCTAGCATGAAGTCGACCTAAATTTGGACCTTAGCAATTGCAGGTTCATATCTACACACTTAAACCTTTAACAACAGACAGATAGTCCTTGTATTTGTAAGGTTAGGCTATTCATGCATGCAAGCCTCGTTAGCATCATGAAGTAACTAATTGCAGTCAACAACAGCCCTCGTGATATGAAGTCTTCTCAAGGTAACTGAGCTCTCATTGATATTCTAAGTCAATTGATAAAGAAAGTGAACCCACAAATCAAAAAGGATTCCAGTGAACCAACACTTTTCCAAGTGATAAATAGCACAACTGGAACTAAGTTAAAATGAGCAAGATCTAGTCAAGCAAGATGCCAAAAGATCGAGTAGCCGGAAATGATACTTTTGTCTCCCATAGAAGGTCACAGTACAGGAAGTAGTTTAAAAGTCAATCTTGGATAAATACATGAAGTACGTATGATAAAACTTGTAAGGAATTATACGCCTTTATAGATGAACAAGCAAAGATTCATTGGATTACATAAATCATTATTCATCTTAAACAAATATAAGGTACCATTCTGATTTTGTAACAAATAAAATATTCAATCAATTGAACAAGCTACAAGCACATGTACCCTTCCAACTACTATTAAATCACGGTTATTTTCCATACAGCTTGTAGTAATTCAAGCTATCCACCCTGTCGAATCAGTATTTAGCGAAGATTTATGATAAATAGGCCAGATTACTAAATACTAAGTCAACCCCATACAGAAAAAAGATAATCAGTCTAGCATTATTACATAAAAACATATTCCAATAAAGAACATGCCAAAGTTCCTCATCAATTTACAGAAATAAATAAACCGAACACAAAAACCTTCTGAATCTGCTCAGTAGTAATGTTAGCAGGTGGAAATGAAGACATAACTGGGAACATCTGCCCCGGTTGCTGCATCTCTACACCTCTCCTGTTGAATTAAAAAAATCATGATCCATCAACAATAAAAATTCACAAGAAACCCACCAAGATAAAAACAAAACAACCCTTTTAATTGGCAAGAATTTCATACAATTAATATGAAACGGACAAAACGAATTGATTTAAGTTCACTTATGGAAATTCAAACGAGAAAAAGTGATAGTGTTTTAACCTGCTTAAGAGTAAGTGAGGTTGTTGACTTGTGAGTGTCTTCAAAGGTTTTGATGGGGAGAGAATGAACTGAAACTGGAATTGAATTGGGATTTACCTTTTAGGGGAAGAACATTTTTACTTGTGGAATTTAGGCAGCACTGATCGTCGAATCCTCCCTTTTATTTTTTTATTTTTAAGTTTTTGTCTGTCGGGTGTTGGAGTCACTCACGAGTCACGTGTTCATACATAGGTCCCACCTGCGACAGCCAAAATGCAACTACATTACATGCAATTGAATTTCTCTTTTATCCAAGAATGTCTTCATTTATTTTTTTATAATTTATCTGTCATTTTTTACCATTTTTTTTTTTTTATATATATGGCCCACAATTAACGCAATCCACGTTCCAATTTGAAATGGTCGTCTCTACTCTACTCTCATTTTGCTTGTCACTTGTAAAATAATTCACATTGTTGTAATGAATATACTTTTAACATTTGAGATTTATTATCTCTGTTTAATTGTCATCTTACTAATTATAAATACCTCAAAACATTAACTCTTGTAGTAGAAAAATGTCGAATCAATTATAACAATCCACGTTCTTATTTAGTGCAAAATTTGATATTCCTATGTTATTTTTTTTTTTTATAAACCGTTTATATTATAAATAAATAAAACTGAGTGATAAATAAAGATATACTATTTGTAAATCCAATAAATTATATCGATGAAAAGTTATTTTACCAATTATAAATAATTTATAATCAAAAGTCAAACAAGAGCTTAATATTTACGCACATACCACATGTTTAGGCTATATTTAAAACTTATTTTTCAAATATATAAGTTTTTTAGTTGACAAATCACTTTCAAAATTATATTTGACAAAACCACAAACTTAAATGAAACTTTCACTTTTTTTTACGCTTAGACAATCAATGTCGGATTCTCCATGGATATCAAACACAGAAGCAAAATATTCTCACACAGAGAGGCTTAATCACATCACTTGTTGTGAACTCACGAAATGTACGGATATAAAAGTGTGTTTTAATGTATAATTAAAACTTAACCAAGCATACACTAATTTATTCTCAATAAATTTGAGCTCTATTACTTAGACGCTCTTTCGTCATTCCTCTCTAGTGATATGTAATCTACTAGGAATAGCATAACCAATCAAATCAACAAAGAAAGCAACCTTCAATATAGGTGTTGTTTTCTCATTGTTTTTCTAAAACCACTTCACATTGTGATGGAATCTGGGAACTTCAATAGAATTACAACAGCAATACAGTAAGGTGGGAACCTCTTCATTCATAAGCGTCTGAGCATCCTCTTGGAAGTTCGAGAATACAGATTATACCCGTCCTTCAACTACAATGTTAATGTTTGAGAATTCCATACACTGGTTTAAGGCAGTTCTAAATTGAATAGGCACTGACTATTTACTGAATAGCCGGTTTAATGCTCGGATCTCTCACCAAGGTTGTCCTTTCCCTCCAATTCGCCTTGCCAGCTCAAAATCCTTCTTCACTGAGCAGGGGGGAATAAAAAAAGGCTTTATTTAATTAGGAATGCTTGGTCAGAATGATACTAGTGCAAATAATAGGCTAATTGCAAGGAGTGCAATAGTTTAACCAGAGCTTTGATTCTACTGGCAAGAGGTTGTAACCTTCAGTTCACTCCAATTGTAATCTAAACAACTTGAATTATCATGTCAGATCATATCTCTAGATTTTAATCCATGAACACATAGTACGCGGTAAAAAAAATATAACTAGGAACTTGAGATAATGAGGTCATTATGAAATGAAGGACGTTTTCTTATCTACTGAAAAAACATTTGGCTTTCAAAACAACGGCAAGCATTCTAAACATTAGTCCTAGTGAACAATCTCCATTTTTAAGGACTTTACAAAGAAATGGTACAAAAAAAAACTTCTAAAGGCAATTATCACAAGCTTATCTACTGAATATTTTTGACTTTCAAAACAATGGCAAGCATTCAGAAGACTCATCCTAGTCAACAATCCTATTTTCAGGACTTGATAAGGAAATGGTATAAAAGAACTTCAAAAGGCAATTATTAAACAGCATAACAATTAGATCGAGTCGGCATCCCTGTACATCCATTAGTGATGAAGAATAATGAAGAAAATTTGATGAGCAAAACTTACTCAATGTCACGCGCTTAGCATGAATTGCACATAGCATTGCCTCTTCAAACAATTGCACTATATAATCCTCTGCAGCCTGCAAAAATAGCCAGGCAAAAAGGACAACACGACGAGGTAACCATGGTTAGGTATACCAGAATCAAAGGCTAAAAACTATTTACATGACATCATGAAGCACATTTTGATAAGAGGATATTTTATCTGATATATATTATAAATTGTGCTCAATGACACCATCACAGCCATTATGAAAAATTGACAGTTAGTATATATCTAGGCTACAAGCACCAGAATGTCTTGAATCAAGTTGTCAGAAAGAGTTTCATGCACGTGAAAAATATCAAAAATAGAGAGATGTATATCGTGATGCTGACAGAAGATAACACATTTTGAAAGAGCTTAATACCTCCTGAAGGGCTACCAAGGCTTCTGCTGTCCAACGTCCGACCTGCGGTGAGTAGAAGTGACTAATCTCTTTTACCTGTTGTATTTTACAAAATAACGCATTTCAAATTCCTGGAAAAATCAAATACAGGGAAGCACAGGACTTGTGCATTTCAACGTGTTACTGGTGAAATTGCTTTGCTAAATCTTGATCTCACATTAATGCAAAATGCTGGGAGTCACATGACAAAACGATGCTGAAGAATATCAAGAGAATTAAACATATATTTTATTATCCACTTAATATTGGAGCAAGGCTTCACAAACAATGTTATACATATCTAAGAACCTTAATGCAGTCCAACACTAACCAAGTCACTACAAACCAATTCAAATCTCTATGGTCATGACCTTTCAAACCAATTAAAGAAGCAACTAATAGACTTGGTTCCGTAAAGAAACTGAAACCATATTGCTTGATTTCAGTTGAGATTTTCGATCTAAAACAAATAAGAAGATCAATGAGAGGCATGAAGTGATGAGTGGTAGTTGGAGACACTCAATTTTTTAAGCAAGGACTGAAGCACAATAAAATAAGTTAGAGAAACAAATGACGGGTAATCAGGACTGAATTCAAGACATGAATCACATCTTGAATGTCAAGGCCATATGATAGCCTTAATGCTTCAAATTGTTGCAATGCCATTGTTTACATTACTAACAGTACCAGATAAGCATTTTGGGCTTTGAAACAAAGAATATAATTGCACAATTATATAGAAATGCATGCATTAGAAACTTGTTAATCACATTCTGTAGTCCACAACATGAATAGTCCCCGTAAACCATCCTTGTAAAAACTAGTCAGTACATCTCAATTTCAAGGGGAAAAAAGCTACATGAATAGTCCCCATAAACCATCATTGTATAAACTAGTCAGTACATCTCAATTTCAAGGGGAAAAAACCTAAATTGATCATCTACATTCAGCCATAATTTTATAATTTCAATTTCCATTTCATAATTTCATCACATAAGCAGCTAACTGTAGTAGGGTTGTGAATCATCGAATCTTATGATCAGAAAGCCATGAATTTCCAAACACCCCAAAAAGTACTTTATTTGTCAATCCAAGTTATTCACAAATTGCATAACAAAATGTCAGAAATGTGCAGATGATTGCGTGAAATTACAAGTCTAATAAAGGGAGCAGCAGGAATGAGAAGATTAATAGACTTCTGATATTTCCGAATCTCGCGAAGAGCCACTGTCCCAGGCCTGTTTCTCCGCTTTCTCTGCCTTTCCCCATCTCTTTCAGCTACAAAACAAAACACCATACCCACATTCCCCAAAAAAAGTTCAAATAAAATCAAAACTCGCCACTAAAATTTTCTAGAAAGAACTCAAAATAGAATGTTATAAATAAACACACGGACGAGGAACTCACTTTGTGGAGTAGTCCTTGGGCTTCTTCTAGCAGGTGACGACTAACCAAACAAACAATAATGCACTTCTCACATCTCAGAAACATCAAAAATTAAAAATTAAAAAGTTATGTGTACATTATGAAAGTGCCGAAGAGTATAAAATACCTGAGCATTTGGTTTTGAGGGAGAAGCTTCTGCAGCTGAAATTACAGATAGAGAGTAAAATTAGGGTTCCAGAAAATAGGCAAAAGGTAAAATTACTAAAAATGTACTTTACATATAACATATATTTAGAGAGAGAGACTGAGAGAGGGTTAACGGGTTGACCGGAGGATTTCCGGCGAGGAGTTTTTCGGTTAGCCGGCTTTTTGACTCTGGCCATGGACCCTTTTTTATTATGGATTTAGCAATTATTGAAATTTATTATATGATTTTAATCTTTGTGATTTCTGAGTTTTTTTTTCCCCCTTAATTTTTCAGTTTTGAAAAGATGCTTTCCCGCTTGATTACGCGAGGCGCTGTATTAAAGCTGAAAGCGTTGTTTAAGATACACGATTTTAGTGGGAAAAGAATAAAGCCTTTGCTTGTCCAAGATTTTTCTAAGGTTGTGTTTGATACACCACATTTTCCATGAAAAATGGAATTAATTTTTCATTTTTCAAGTTTTGTAGTGTTTGATGGCAATAATTTTCTTGGTAGTTGGTTTTCCACATTGGCTCCCCATGCGTCTGTTTTCTTTGATTTGCTTGAATTGTTTTCCCACCTTTTCGGTGGGAAACGAAAGTTCTAGCTTTTTTTTTTTTCTTTTTGGCAATGAAAACAAATTTTATAGTCAATTGTAAAAAAAAAAATACTTTAATGGACAAATTACATGTAAAACAAAGTTAAACGAACACACTTTGTTGAAAAATGATTTTCTAGGAGGTTTTTTTTTTTTTTTTTACTTTTTGCCAATGAAAACAAATTTTAATGGACAATTTTCATGTAAAACAAAGTCAAATGAATACAAAAAGATCCAAAATTTTAGAATTTTTCGATTGAGAAATTATATCAATCAAACACACTTAATTAATAATTCCCTGAAAAACAAGTTCTAGATAATTACTTTCTCTGGAATTTATTTTTTTCCACACATACAATCAAACGGATCCTAAAAGTATTTCTAAAATCATTTTTCATTTACACATTTTATAAAATTCACAATTTTTTGACTTTTCAACCATATATTTTCGAAAAATCATTTTTCCTTTGAAAATGAAAATAAGTTACTAGGCATTTTTGTTTAAATTAATTGTTACTCTCTTCCTTTCATTTATATATGATGGTTTTGTTTTTCACACGAATTAAGAAATTTATTTAATATTATTAAAAAGCAATTTGCCAAAAACTTTCATAATTTACTCTTATTTATTTATCAACTATTAACAAATAGTAGTAAATAAATTGAATTTGAATGATTTCAAGAAGTATGTATCTTTATATTTGTACAATTTCAAAATTAAGTAGGAAAAATTTGTTATATTTAGAAAAATTAAATAATTATATATTAGTAAACAAATAAAACAAAACATTCTCGATAAAAAAAGCTATATAATTGGAAAAAGAAATAAAGAAATTCAACCTATAAAAATGATATGGACAGAGTATAAGAAAACAGTTCAAGAGTGTTTATTTAGTTGAAATCAATTGTTTTGGGTAATTGATTTTCCCGTATTTAATTATTTGGTACACATTAAGATTTTCATTTTCATTTTTCTACTCATTTTCAACTACACATTCTTCGATAAAATAATATTTTCCATCACATCAATAACTTTTCCTTGTGTCGATACACATCTCAGAATGTAGTGGTTGAAAGAAAAAATAGACACCTTTTTGAAACGGCCAAAGCCTTGTTAATTCATTTTTCTACTCATTTTCAACTACACATTCTTCGATAAAATAATATTTTCCATCACATCAATAACTTTTTATTTTTTTTCAACCACACATTCTCCATTAATTTACTATTTCAGAATACATTCTTCCAAAATAATGTAGGCATACCAAATTTCAAAATAAGCAAGCTAGTCGTATTTTGATACTTTTGACATGAAGCCAAGTGGACACCAAATAGGATCGCCTATCATGTCGACGAGAAGTAAAAATGTGATGCCTAAGGTTCGAGAATCATCCGACCCAATAAAAGCATCGGAAGAGCCTTGGGCATATAACAAACATCGAAGTCACTAACCAGGCTAGCCGTTGATACGAGTGTTATTAGCTTATTTCTTTTAAATACCCATTTGTCTCTCCTTTTACCAAATTATTCTAGGGTTTTTTATAGTGCCGTCATTTCTCTCTCTTAACCTGTTTGTCTTCTTTTATTTGTGATCTCTATTTTCTAATGATTTTGATGAGATTGTAAAATACAGTGTTGCGAGGGTTCCGTGTCTCTTATTCTTGAACTGTGACCTCTAGTTTGTGTAATTATGAGAGAGGAGAGATCAAGAGAAGGATTGCATTCGGGGAACTTTTCTTGTTGATACCTTGAGTATTGGCCATTATTCTTGTACTCTTTGATTGTGTTAATGGATTTAGAGTGTTAAACACAATTGCATAGGTGGTCAACATGACAATTCTATGAATGCACAATGTGGCGAGTAGGCCTTTTGGCTGAATATTCAAACCTTAGGACGAAAAATCTTGATGTTCATACTTTCTATTGAAGTTCTTTTTTAATCTATTACAAAAATACCAACACAAAGAATGAGATAATGAACGCCAAACTAGGAATCCTCTCTACCGTGGACCATTGAAATGTCTCATAATACAACATATGTAAGCTCAAAAGCCTCCTACCAGAGGTTTATATATTTCTACAACTCTAGTAACACAATTATGTGATTTCCAGCCAAATACGAACCTCTGTACCAATTCCTCATATATCCCATTAAACTCGTCCAATCTCTATGGCTGTGATGGTATAGGTGACGATGGTGGCTTATAATCGAGATACTGCAATCAAGAAAGAAATATATCAATGAACTTAAGCTCAATAGGGAATGCATGGCATGTAGTACTAGGCAACAATATAATGGATAATATTTAGCTACTCTCTTCATCGTTAAACACTTGCAGTGCATAGACTCACATTAGGATATGGTGAAAGTGGTCTACAAATTCCAGGAAGGGATTCTTTTTTAACTTCTACTTTGGGAACTGAATTGATTTCAGGAGTGGGCTCGGGAGCTGCTTTGACTTCAGGTGGAGCATTGTTTACCTCGGAAAAAGACTTGGATTTCTGAACATCAGTATCAACAGGAACAGAATTTGCCTCTGTGAGGGCAGGCAGAGCCTTGCTACTCACGGTCGTTGGTAGAAAGGCCTTACCAATTTGCTGAATTTCCCAATCGTGGAGTCAATAACGGTCAGTGAACACAAACAAGCAGTCGATTAGTTTCATATGCAACTTTATTTACCTGTATATCGCCCAAAAGCTCTTCAAGCGCAACTTTTGTTTTTAAGAGCTCTTCAACTTGTTGTAGTGTTTGCTTTCTATCCTGCAACGAAAATGGTGGAAGTGGAACTTTTTTTAGGAATGTTCGTGTTCAAACATTCAATAAACTTCACTGGTCCTTTTTGTAGTTCACCTATTCTTGTCTTATTTATATTGAAGATCTTGTAATGACGGCTAGTGCTGTTATTATGAACTTAAATAGCAAAATGAATTCACGACACAAATTCATGTCCTTGAATACGTACCTCAGATTCTCAAGTTTAAAAAAGGTGAATTGTAATAGAAAGTAAACAACAAACCTCTGCAAATAGGAGTTTCTTGCTAACAAACTGGATGAGAGCAGCAGAACCCAAAAGTTGGAGAATTGTTTCCACCTGAAATATGAATTAAAAATATTAGGTAATCCTTCTTTGTTTACTAAAACTATAAAATGCACGAGATTTGTAACCTCCATATAGGCCAATAATCCTAGACCAGCAGCAGCAGCGACACCAAGGGTCAAAGATGCAGTATCAGAAGTCTTCTGCATATCCGACACAGCACCTCAAATAAATGCTCGGAGAATACAAAGAAAAATGTAAATGTCAACAGCTAAGAACATCTACAAAGGCACGATATTGGAGCAATAACATCTCCACTTGCCCAAGAAATAAGACAGTGAAATATAGTTTCTCTTAACTTCCCAGAATAAGGCCGGAATCAAATTTAGTTTGTAATAAGCTACACTCAATAAATGTGCAATACAGTATGCACTAATTTTTCTTGAAGTTTGTCAGTGTATTTCTTCTGCAAACTAACTTAGAAGCTAACAACAAAAGGTTTTGAGGACTAGAATTTACAAGGCATGTTGTTAAATTATTTGCTATATAAACAGCCCGTGTTACAAATGATAGAATACAATGCAGTAATCAGATACAAGCTAAGGAATTTACCCCTAAAGCACCACCAATTGCATCTGTAAAACCGCTTATATCTAGACTCAACGTCTTCTTCGGAAGTATCCAAGGAAGGGCACTATTCTGCACACAATTTCCCTTGTCTTTAAGTTTGAATATATGTGCTGTTTCAAAAAGTAAAAGTAGAATATAAGAAGTAACCATCCATCCTCGTGGTCCTTTTGCACCATCTTTGATAGCATAAGCAGCTTTGTAGCCATTGGCTGTTACCAGCTCTGCAACAAGCTCGGAGTTGCCATCAAATCTGGCTTCATTACAATTCAAATACATAAAATTGTATGTAATTTGTTAATATTACAAAAGACATTTTTGTCTTAATATGGTTGTAGATTAACATTAAGGGGCAACAATATTAACCCATTTTTACTCCAATGAATCTATTGACCAGATAAGGTCGAAATTAATATTAATGGGAGTACCTAGATATTGGGTTCTACACCAACTCGACATTAAGAAAATATCTAATGCAACTACATAATCCACTGAATAGGTTTGGGATCTTATAACAAACGGGATATCTTAAAACCTATGGTACACTGGGTTTATTCATGACACGGCCCTATGTGCATAAACGACTTATGGAAGGCATTTAATAGACGAATGGTAAGGTTAATTAGACCGTAATTGTTTATAAAAGATGAAGATTAACTCAAGGAAAAGTGACTATATGCAGAATAAACAAAATACAGAGTAGGTTCAAAATCTTACTTGTCCAGAATGAACAGAGTGGTATTTTCAGGTTCTTTAAATTTCAATGCCAGTTTGTTCAAAAACCCGGGTTTGTCTTCGCCTTTGTATACGACAGCCACCGGCTTCTTCTTCAAACCCGGAACATCAGGGCTTCCCACTTGCCTCCACTCTCCTGGTGTTCTTATATCAAGCAACTGAGCATTGGAATCATCAGCCAGTTTTGTATAAGCAATCTTAGCACTCTCCACTCCCCATGGCTTAGGTCTGCTCAGCAACTGAGCAACCAGTAATGGAACTGCCAAAGTCACCGCACCACCACCAATAACAATGGGATTCTCCACAAGAAAATTGATCAAACTATCAAAAACTCCACTGGGATCAAAATCTGTACTGGAAGAACTGGTCACTGATTGCTGTAAAGCTTCATCATATGTTAATGCCTTTGCAAACCCGGAATCAAGAACCGAAGATAAAAGGACTAATCCACCTTGAAGATTTCTTGATAAAGAAATGGCAAGATTTTGGTTCTTCAATGGTGGAAATGAGGCAAGTGATGAATTTTTTCTTGGTTTATTTCTTTTTGCAAGAACAGAAAGTGGGGTTAATCCAACTGCATTAAGGGCCTCCATTGCATAATCAAGCACTAAACCCTTGAAGCTTCTTCGTTTTTGCGCTTTTGGTTTCAATGGTTGGAATTTGGATGTTGTGGTAGGGGAAGAGCTGACGTGGAAGAGGAAACAAGATTGTACCAATTACTGAATTACACGTGTCAAATAAGGATGGAGGGTAAGACGGATTATTTGTGAGTGTGTGGCTTAAAAAATATCTCAGGAAGTTCGTAGAAAATTCTTTAATGTAATACCCGTCTACCTTCTACACCTAATAGGGGGGGCGCCTGTAAGCCCATGCGCCCCCAATAGAGGGCCGTCACGTGTCTCTTAGATATAACTTTATGTAATTTATTAAGTACATAAAGATTAATCCTTAATGTAATACCCGTCTACCTTCTACACCTAATACAGGTCAGTTGTACTTGATTAACTGTTTGTCAAGGATTGGTTGCTCTTGAATCAACGTCCAATACCCTTGAATGATTGTGAACATGAATAACATGATATTGGGTGGTAATTATGCATTAAGCGTGCGCGTTTGGATAAACGCGAAGGTTAATTAGACTTACAATTGAGTGACTTTTTAAATACCTTTTACAAAGCCGGAAGGAGATAATCAACCCCGGATCCTTCGATGATATATCATTCACGAGGTGTATTGAGGTAAAAGCAAGAGGAACAAAAAAAAAACTTATAAAAATTAAGCATAAATGTGCAAAAAGAAGTTCTTATCCCCGTTACAAACTGAAAAACTTGTGCCTCGGTCAAAATCAATCCATCATATTTGTAGAAATAAGAACCCGGATGAGCCTTTATCACAATATGTCGAAAAAATAATCCAGACCTTGTCCGATTTCCCAGATTGCAATGCCGGCCCCCCAAGAAAGAGCTTCTTCGAGCCGCATTGAAATTGATTTCAGTGATGGGTAGAATACTACGTGCTTGACATTCTGATTATCAGAATACATGAAGAAATGTTCAGCACTGTTCTCCTCCCAATGCAGTGCAGGCCTATGTCGTTCCAACAAAGACAAATAATCCGTTCCAAGGACAGGTCCACCGCCTAAACCAGCAAATAAAATCGTTAAAAAAAATAATAATAAATAAAATCTCATAACAAGTTTCATGGTACATACCTCCAGAAACGATGAAATCATTCCCATAAAAGTTGATGCCGACAAAAATCTTTTTATTGAACTTCTGATGATCATGGGTAGTGCCGTCAAGGAGAAGCTCCAAGGTGTAGTGAATCCACTTCAAAGGTGCATTGGGACCAGGATTTTGAGGACCTGAGAAGTCGTAAGTCATAATAGAGAAACCATCTACGGCTTCAACTAAGGTCCGGAGATCTTGTGGCCCAAAATCGTACTCCTCTAGTTTATCCGAACGAGGTGGACCTATAACATACAGTAATTGCAAGTTCTGTTTACTATGCTCCAATCTTAAGGAGTGCATGGCCTGTCCCAGTTGATGGATAAATTGCAGTGCCTAGGTTTGCAAGTAAGAAGGATTAATTATATCAGTAGCAGTCATAGCAGTTCTTCCATATACTAAATTACGCTTCAAACTAATGATTTGAAGCTAGAAAATCAGTTGCAGCTAGAATATTCCACATTAACGAGCAGGCTTAAGAAGGTGAAAGAAGCAAAGTAAAATACATACATTAGATCTTCATCATACACAAAGCATTACAATATTCACATGTTAGACATGATGATAAGAAGTATAGTTCTGTTACAGCGAAATGTAAATACTAATCCAAAATCGGAGGTTCAATTGACTCATCAGAGAAATTAAACTAATATACCTCTTTTCTAATTCAGCTTTTAATATTCATACTGAAGAGAAGTATAGAATATAAAGGCACACCACTGTAATTCAAATGGCAAAGTGAATGGAAGGGCTAAAAAAGGCAAAAACTGGTACTTAAACGCAAAATATGCTGCAGAAAATCAATTATTACCATATACCGCATTTCTGGATCATGCAAAACACCGTAGGCTGCCCACCTCGACCATGACTCCAGTACGATACCATCATAACCCATTTCCCTTTAACAATGAAAATAATAATATGTAAAAAATAAATAAGAAGGCTTATGGGCACTACAACCTTATTTTGCAGTTTACATATGCTCGGCTGAGAAGGACTTGATTCAAAAAATTAATATGACAGATAACAACTAAATATAAAGAAAAGGAAGAAGAAAATAAAAGGCTTACTTGCATTCTGTAATGATCAGATTAACTGCTCTATTTCTCTGTTTCTTCTTTTTCAGCAAATCCAAGGGATGTGCTTCCAAAACAACCCTAGGCAAAACCTATTTTATCATAATCATAAACATGGTAAACGAACATTAAAATCAGTGATAAACTCAAGCATAACATAATAACTAAGGTAAGTTTTAGGCTATGAGCTGTAGGACTGCACTGAGACGCCAGATGAGAGATAGTGGAAGCTTTATACATAAAAATCATCCCGATGATCATTTGCACGACTCGAAAAAATTTAGTATGCTTCGGTGTAAGGGATGGATCACAATCTAATAATTAACAAAGTTGCCATCATAATGTTTTAGTATCAGAATTTAGAGGAACATATACGGCTGATGCATTTCATTTCTGTTGAAATCCCGGGCAGTGATTGATAAAAACCAAAACTAAATGATCTAAGAATGAAATTCAGAATTGGTTTACATATTTCTCATACTAAAGCATTTAATACAAAACACAACTTAGATTCTCATCTTATGCATTGTTCCCATTAAACCTTTTTCTCCACCTTTAAGTTTGTTTCCAATTCTGGAACACTCAAGAAATGCACAAATGTTCATTCTGCTGTGCAGCTTAAAAATTAAATATTTAAATATGCAATCACAAGTCAACTAACCAGGGCATCTCCTTCCATCCTAAGTCCTGCAATCCATTCTTTATCAGCATTATGCCTTCCCTCCATAACCAATTTGGTATCTTGGCTGGCATCATTCAGAACTAGGATCATGTGAATTAGTACAGAGCAATAACCATTTAGTGTAAGTAATTCGTGACATGCCTTTCACATATAAGCAAACAAAATCATAAGAAACTTTTACACAAATCCCAATATGATCTCATTGTGGACCAAAAAAAAAAATCCAGTTAATCCTCTATCCAAAAGAATATTATGAACCTGATAGTATGTGTAGCAAGGACGAATTTAGAACTAACTCAAACAAAGTATTCAGGCTATAAGACAAATCACAATCAATTAGAAAGAGTAATGTAACCCGTACAGCGGGGATTATCTTGCAAAAGAGAAAACGAGGTGCAGGAGCCATATAAATTAGCTAATACTACAAGCTAAGAGTATAAGAAGTAGCAGTAAACAACCAAAATGAGCAAAAATTACAGTAACAATAAAATCTCCAAAGCTGAAAGCACAGGGATTGATCCAGACTTAGAAATATTTGAAATTAAAAACATAATCACTTAGTAAATCAGGAATCCCATACCTCTTAAGTTCATACCACACAGGTGATAAATGTGTAAACTTATTATTGAACTTCTTGGCCATCTCATATCCCTTAGAATTCCTGCATCGTTTACAATTCAAGCATTTACACAGCAACCCTCCACCTAAACTAAAATTGTAAGATAAGCTACAAGAAAAATTACACAAACAATTGGCTAAGCTTTTCAGTGCTTATATGCAGTTCATCCCAAGAAATGTGTGGTCAAAATGTAGATGAAAGTGTTGGGTCCTAAAAAATGCGTGGTTAAAAATTATGTTTGACCAACTTAAAAACAATTAAAAGCTTTAAAAAGCATACACTTGCATGTCCTCGGGGCTTCAAAGCTAAAATACAATTTCAAGCATGGATATATATTTGGACTAGCTAGACTCTGACTAAAATTTAAGCTACACTGAAGCATAGTGACCTGATTAAAAGCGTGTTTGGATTAGCTTAAAAGTAAACAAAAAAGCCAAAGTGGCTTCTTTTTGGACTTCGTTTTTAATATTGCTAAAAAAAACTAGCTTCTTTCAGAAAAGAAGCAAAGCCAAACATAATTTAAATAACTTAGTGCTCGATTCGGCGCCTAATTCAGCTTATAATCTTATGTAATCTCTACATTTCTTGTTCACACAGTAAATGCTATTATTTTATATTATATTGAGAAAAAACTTAATAATACTATTTTGAAATGAAATTACCATGGAGTAAGGTAGGCTAGCACGGGATTCTTGAAATTCCGGCGACTGGAATTTTCGGATACCTTCATGTTCTCCTGAGTTTTTAGTAAATTAACATAAACAATACAGAAACAATTTATTTTCGAATTACATAATATCAAAACGGAAATTAAGCTAAGAAAATGAGAGAGTCAAAGTGCGTACACTGAGGACTTGATGATAATGAATATCAGTCTTTACGAGACCGCGCTGGTAGACGTACGGTAGGTCGGATCCCGAATTCAAACTCTTATGCACGTTAGAAGCGTGTAGTTTACTGTATAAGATTAAGGAAAGGGTGGAAGATAGAATGAAGAAGAGGAAAATGGCGCAGCTGCTCTTGACCTTGTGATCTGAGTTAGGCGGCGGCGATTCCACGGGGGTGACGACCTTGATTCTTCGAGTTGAAGAGTCGACTTGGCTCGATTTACCATCGCTACTGAGTCCGACTCGCCGGTTTCGCTTCTTCGCCATGACATTCAACTCCGAGTCACGAAGCAGTCAGTCGCATTCAAGTTTAAGAGAGAAGGTTAAATTTTAAGCCCAAAATATGAGCTAACTTTGTCTGGATCAGCCTAATATTTCACTTATAATTTTAGTGCCTAGGCCGAAATAAAATGGGAAATCATAAAAAATCATATGTTTAAAAATTGATTTTAAAAAATCAGGTATTTTATTTTACATATAAAATTCTAAATTTATCCAAACCCTAAAATTCATTTCTCTCAACTCTCTCTCTCTCCCACCATCTCTCCAAACCCGCCGCCTCCACCGCTTCTCCTCGCCTCTCCTTCCTCCTCCCTTCTCCCTTCTCCCTTCTCCCTCGCACCTCTCCGCTGGCAGCAGCGTTGCTGCTCAATTCGCGACACTGCTGCCTTTCTCCTTCTTGCTTCTCCTTCTCATTGTTCTGTACACCAAGAAAAAATTATTTCCTTGTTTGAGTGAAGAAGACTTCA
>CAIGRF010342108.1:0-15231 GCA_903798235.1 Fraxinus ornus
AGAATGTGTGGTTGAAAAAGAAGGAAAAGTTATTGATGTGATTTAAAATTTTATTTTATTGAAGAATGTGTGATTGAAAATGAGTAGAAGAATGAAAATGAAAATTTTAATGTGTATCAACCAAGGGCTTAATATTTAATGAATAGAATGTTTTGCTCAGATTTTATATCCAACGAATTCGATATCAAATGTATATTTAACAGCAAAGAGAAAAGAAAAATGACAAACGGAAGAGGAAAAAATAAGAAACTGAAGAGAGAAATGAGAGAGAGACATTAAATTATAATGACTCGCTCCATCCAAAAGAATTACTACATCTAGACGATCCTCTTGATATTATATTTTTTTTCTTGCCACGTGAACTAGACATAATCTTAAGGTCCGTTTGATTGCAATGTAGATAATGGGTGAAAAAAAAATGTTTTATAAGGAATTAATTTCTCTAAAAATTATTTTACTGGGAAGTGTAATTAATTGTGTTTAATTGGTATAATTTTTCATGGAAAATGTTGAAAGTTTGGTGTTCGTTTGATTTCATTTTTTATGAAAATTGTCCATTAAAGTGATAATTTTTTCTACTATCGGGTTTAGAATTTGTTCATTGCAGAAAAAAAAATTACCATATCGAAATACCAATTCGTTTGACTTTGTTTTGCATGGAAATTGTCAATAAAAGTGATAAATTTTTTTTACCAATGTCTAGAATTTTTTTCAATTACCAAAAAAAAAAATACACTAGGAAAATTTTTTCCAACCAAAACATCAAGAATTTATTTTCCTCAAAAATGTGGAAAATGAGGAAAGGTGAAAAAAAAAAAAATTTCGGGGAAGATTTTGCCTATCAAACACTACAAAAGTTATAAAATGGAAAATATTGTGTATCAAACGGAGCCTTAGAGAAGTTGTATATTTGAACTTAAATGACAACCTTTTCCGGTGCAATCAACATTAAGGCCCTGTTTGATTGGCATTAATTTCCATGGAACTACGAAAATATTTTCCATTTCCCACCTAATGTCATGTTTGATGAGCCAAATTTGGATGGGAAAATCTTTTCTTGCTTTTGGGTCACACGCCTGATTTTTCTCAAAATTGGGATTTTCCAGTTGACTGAAATTTTTTTTTTTTTGGGTAATGGAAACAAATTTCATAACCAATTGTAAAAAAAATCACTTTAATGAACAATTTCTATGTAAAACAAAGTCAAACGAACACTAAATTTTGATGGAAAAAAATTCGTTTTTTTTTATTTACTTTTTGGCAATGGAAACAAATTTTATAATTAATTGTGAAAAAAAATTATCACTTTAATGAACAATTTTCATGTAAAATATAGCCAAACGAACCAAAATTTTTAAAAAAATTCGGGTGTAAAATTATACCAATCAAATACACTTAATTAACAATTCTCTGCAAAATAATTTCTAAGCAATTATTTTTCCTAGAATTTATTTTCTTTCCACCCATTTTCCACCCTTTCAATCAAACAGACCCTTAATAGTTGTGGGTGGCAGAGTTGACATGGTGAACAGGAACGGCATATGAGGAATTAAGCCGGAGAGTTGCGAAGGGTGGCGGAGTTGACATGGTGAACATGAACGGCATACGAGGAATTAAGCCGGAGAGTTGCGAAAGCTGATTTAGAGGGGAAAAAAAGGCGCACTGACTACAGCGTTTTGAGTTTTTCCATAATTTCAAGGGAATGATTGAGACTTAGGAATTCAACAGCTTATACGAATAAACAAATTGGATTTTTTAAAAGCATGATTTCGAGAGATTATGACTGCTTAATAATTAAATTGTATGTTTCAAAATAGTTAGTAGTCACGGAAAAGCGAATTTTCTATGATGTTTGAAACACAATTATTCGTCGAACTTGGACACATTGAGATGATCGGCTAAAGGACTATGACCTACCTGGCTACTCGAACCACTACAAGCGAGAGTATGTATAAAAGAATAAACAACTGTAGGACTTATCACCATCAAGGATGACTAACCAAATCAATGCGACCAAAACTCAAGTCAAATTCAATCAAATTCTCCTTTTGAGACAATTTGACTTGAGCATGAGAGTCTATACCACGGGCGTATTCCCTATTTTACGAAGGCAAGCTAGATTTTTGAGCTATTTGTTTTTCAGGTTTTAGTTATAAATTGGGATACTTGGCACAAAATGTTCTTCTCCTTTGCCTGTTCTGTGCAAATCGTCTCTATCCTTTTAATTTGATGCATTTTACCTTCAGATCATGGAAACGTAGAGCAAATCATTCTTGTTGTCCATTTCTTTCATTAAAGCCTTGTACAATGATGAGTTTATATTCCTCTTTAAATAAAGAAAAGGAAGAAATTGAAAATAGAGAAATAATTGCAGCAAAAGTCTCAAATCTTTTTATAAAGTGCAAAAGAGTCCCACTTATAATAATTAAAAAAAAAAACTAAAAAACTAAAAAATGCCTTTCTTGTTCAATTAAATTTCCTTTTGCCCTTACAAGACCATGGTTTGATTTCAATCTTATTTTAAACCTTGGTCAACTAGTCCTTTATGTAACTTAAGTAACATACATGCTCATTTAGATGTCGTTTGACTTGTTTCACAAGTATTCGATAGTAGATTACGTAAAGCGTCCAGAGAAAAATAAAAGAGCACTTATCAAATCGTTGCTATAAAACAACTTGATGTAAATGGCTTGCATGGCAAATCGGAGGAGTTCAAAAAGTTGAGTAAAGTACCATCATTACGAGATATAGGATGAAAACTAGTACAAGATTCGAGGATGGATCTTTTTCAACCCCGAGAAAATGATGAAGATATCGATATAGCTTTCTTCTTCATATAATTATGTAATTCTTAAAGCTTGTTTGGTACAGTTTAAAATTCAATTAAAATTGAAAATATGGTCGTTATTGGATCTCACTCGTCTAATAAAAATCAACAATAATAGCTGATTTTTCAATTTTAATTCGATTTTAATCTCTACCGAACACACCCTTAATATGTTTTTTATTATTAGTTATTTTTAGGAGCCTTTTAAAAAGAATTAGGAGTTGAGGGACTTTGAGTGAAATAATGATTAAAGTGTGAACAGTGGCCGCACAATCATTGTTTGGCTTAGGGTTTTGATAAATTAATAACATAATTGTGATACTTTTCTCCAATTTGATATCGCTTTATGGTTTTTCCTTTTGCGTTATTGTTCTTGCTCCCTTCTACTTTCATCGAAAAAGGGGTGTAGAGAATAATTGGAGGACATGCAATATCAGGTGTTTCTCTATTCCCCTTAAAATGATATTATTTTTATATTGGTACAAATTAAAGTTGTGAGTAATGAAATTTATTTATTATTATTATTATTTTTTTATAACCGTGGATGTCCGGACAACTTGTGCGCACCTCGACTAATCACACGAGATCCCGAAGTTTACGGTTGGGTACTCACCTCAGTGACCCTAAGGGGACTCGAACTGGTGACCATTGGGAAGCAAATTCAATGTCTGACCAACTGAGCAACCCCTCAGGGTTAAGTAACGAAATTTATTTTACTATCATTTTAAGGAAGTTTTCAAGCTAGGTATAGATTTGTCTTAATTTTGAGTCTGTTTGATTCTCTTTAACTGGGAAAAAACGAGTTTTGAATGGTATTTTTGGAGAATGTGTGGTCAAAAAATATGAAAAAAAAGAAAAAGAAAAATTATACGTGTAGAATATTTTACTGTGTAAATGTATATTTGAAAATAATCATGTAGCAAACTATAACATAAATTACTTCATCTGTGATCTAAGAAGTTTTAGAGAAATTTACGATTAGTCGCTAAATTTTAATTTGTATTAATTGGGTATATTGGACTACTGTAAATTTCAATTGAATCATTAAATTCAACCAATCTGTCAATTCTCTCCTAACAATGCCCTCAGGTATGAAACACCTTCAAGATACATTCAGGATTCTTTCGGGTGTTTCAGGGACACCTTACGCGTAGTCTAAACTTCTCTAAGAGGAAGAATTCTTACTAACGGTATTCCATTCATGTCATCTATGTGAGTTGGGACCCTTATGGCACTTTTGGTAAGGTGAGTTGGGCCATACTAGACCATATAAAGGGGAAAAAATGTACTGCGTACCAAATATGCACTTAAAAACTAATCCACTTCCAAATTTCACAGTACAGGACGCCTCAGCAATCTCTGATGTGCCATCTAATGGTCACAAGTGATTTGTACAAAAAGGGAATTGCATAAAAGACTACCAAAATTCTATAAAAGGTATGCAGGACGGAGCAACCACATGAATACCATGAACTGTAGACAGAAGTTCCATAAATAGAAAGAGAAGTGATNTTTTTTTTTTTTTTTTTATTCAATGGTGGGGCCTCGGTACGGTGAGGGGCCTGTAAGGCCCCTGGCAGAAGAGCTCCTGTACTTGGAGCATTAGTCAAATAGAAATACAATAGAGCAACAGTTCAGAAGCACCAACAGCGGCAGGAGAATGAAGAAGGAAAGCGACCAGTTTTGCGAATATAATCTGCCTTCTGTTCTGTTTTTGCAGCATGACAGTTTCTCTTCGCCTCTGCTGCTGCCAGCTTCTCTTCAGCTTTACAATGTACAGCTGCCAGTTTGTTCATCAATTTGTCTTGTGCTTTTGCTCTCATTCTTTCCACCTCCACCTGCAAAAGGCAATATCCAATGCCGTAAGGTGGAAAATCAATATATGAGAAGACGAAAGATAACGAAATTCCCCTCATCTACTATTAACATGCTTATTTTTAATTTGGGACCATCAACAATTAAAATTCAATTTATTGCTGTCTAGTAAATGATGACCATGTTCCCATTACATATTTTACCCTTAATATTAGTTTATCAGTTACGATTATTAATCGTGTTAGTTATTTAGAGCCTGTTTGAGCCCTATTTTAGGGCCAAAATGCATTTTGATATAGCGTTTTGTTGGAAAATGTGTAGTTAAAAAATAATGGAAAGCTCTGGGTTTACACATAAAATTATTTTATGGGATAATGTGTGGTTGAAAATGAGTTTTGGAAAAATGATTTTTCGAAAAAATGGGGACCAAACATAGGCTTAATGTATTATTTTTTGGGGCAGGTTAATAATTAAAGTTGAAGAAATAAACTGTAAAGAAATAAAAAAGGCACAATTAATGGAACAAGGTTGGCAAGTGAAGCATGCAAAAAAAGAAAGAAAAAATTTCATTCAAGGCATGGACAGTTAAAACAATCAATAAAGGAAAAAGAAAGAACACAAGGGAAGCAGCTGAATGACTAGTAAACATGGAAATAAAAAATGAAGGAAAGTTGCGCCACCAACTAAGGATGCGGGGATGCAGCCTCAGAATTGAATGAAAGGGGAACTAACACCTGTTGAGAAGGGAGAACTCAGCACAAGAAAATGCAACAACAACAAAAAAAAAAAAAAAAGGGAGAATTCGGCCGAAAGAGGAAAAAGGAGAAGACTATGTGCAGGCATTCGAAAAATAATACAATTATAAACTTCTCTTATCTATATACCCAGTGATATCTTCTCTATGTCCTCAAATTCCACTATATATTTCTAATTTTCTTGCACCGATGGTAAGGATGAATGTTAGCTATGTATTTGTATGAGAGATATTATTTGAAGTGAAAAATGATTTTTTGGGAGAATATGTGGTTAAAATGCTGGGAAAAATTATGGATCCATGTGCAAAATTATTGTATTGGGAGAATGTGTAGTTGAATATGAGCTCGAGAAAAAATTACATTCAAACAAGCTGTGTAAACAAACCCTAAGTAGTTTTCATTTATTGAATTAATTAATAGTTTAATACTATTCACACGATTACGCGTTTATGGTTCTTGCTTTGTATGATAATTAAATCGAAAACTTTTCATCATTAATATCGTGTAACATTAATTGATTTCCTCATCAGCTCTTCTTCGGAAGTGATGCACGGAATTATTAGGATGTTATATCATTAGATTCTCTGTATTCGTTTCACAAGACTTGATACAGGGAATGGGAAATGCTCAAGGCAATCTATTGAATGAAGAGAAGAAAGACCGATTTAAGATTGTTTGATATTCACTTAAATAATAAAACTATGAGACAAGTCGTTCCTCTGGTGGGACCTGACCAGGGACAACACCTAAGCATCCAAACTTTTACCATGAAATTTGTAAGTTACTTTTCAAATCGTATTTCCATATTCAACTTCACTTCCGTATATTTCTGGTGCACTATTTTGGGAAGAGCCTTATATAGCATATTTTAACTTTCGGAGAATGTATTAGAATATTTCATTCCTATGGTGGGACCTGATCATGGAAATTTTTACCAAGAAATTTTAAAGTATCTTTTCAAATCATATTTTATATTCAACTTCGTTTTTGTGTAATCTGTTGCGCTATTTTGGGAAGAGCCTTATATGACGTGATTTAATTCAAAAAATATATTAGAATATACTTGTTCTCCACTTTTCTTCTCGTTATTTCGTACATGTTCTTTCTACTTCCAATTCAGTTTTCACCCAGGCATAACCAAGAGTGCAATAATTGAGGCATGACACTCGTACAAAAAGAAATTCCATCTCCACTGTAAAATAATTCAAGTTTTCCAACCCCGAATCCCTAGCTATAACAAAGGTTGTAAAGTCCTGCCAACAACATGCGTACCTCTAATGGCAATAAACATTACCACAAGTGGAAATATAGTCTTTAAATGGAGGAGAGTGTTTAACTTGGGATTCTTTAAAAAGAAAAAAATCTAACCTAGCTTGGACCAGTTCTAAGAATAATTGTACCACTGTAATTCATTTTTAAAAGAGCAAAATATCTTGGCCTTTTCTTCAATAAGCTTGTTCTTTTTACTGATTAGTTTTCCCTTCTTCCCGAATTCATAAAAGTAGTGTCATCCTTCACAATGATAATTTTTTTTCTTTTGGTCCCTGATTGGATAATTGGTTAACAGATACCTGACAGTGGTGGCAAGTATTGAAGAACAACAACAGTAACAAAAAGTGAAGCATCATTTTCGAGCTCCATACTAGAAGGTAGGGCGTACACTCTGGCAAGGGTATATAATATATTTGGAGTGACTTATCTTAAAGATAAACTCCAAATGTGTAGCTTATGTTGGCTTATTATAAATTTAGGTGGGTCCATATTAAAAATAATCCATGCATTTGTTGCTTATATTTAATATAAGCCTCCCCAAAATGCTCATAATTGACTTAGGGCCCTTTTGACATAGATTTTGCTTTTGCTTCCTGTACGAGTGTTTCCTGAGAAAGCTATCTTAATTTTTGTTCAGAAACTAATTTCTAAAAATGCTTCCAATTCCAAATGTGCTTTTAAAGAAAGCTAGTCGCTTTTCTAACTAAAAGAATTGCTTTCATAAAATTAGTCAAACAAATCACTTTCATAAAATTAGTCAAACAGGTCCAAAATCAGCTTTTGGGTATTAAAAGCTCATTTTGACTTCTCAAAAGTTATGCTAAACGAGCCCTTAAAATGCACATGAAAACTAAAACTTGAATTAAAGAAACAAACAAATCTTTGATGGCAGGAAAGACTGTGTACCTCAATTTGCCTCATCTCAGCTTCTGTCTTTGCCTTCTGATGATCTTCCCATGCCTGTATATTGATTTCTTCACGATTGAACCTGAAAAACAGATGAATTATAGCACAACTGAACTAGAATAACCATCCTGTCGCCTAACCAATTTCAATGAGTTACAAATATTAGGCACCTTTCTCAATATTTAATATAATTTGGGACACATGATTAAAATAGAGATGAAGCACAAATTTTGATTCTTGGTGTTGTGCAATGAATGTTACGAACAAAAGAAAATCATAGAAATAACCTGGCCATATACTTGGCTTTCTCAGCTTCTTCCCAAGCTTCTGCACGAGTTTCAACGACACTTGAAGCTGGTTGTTCTCTTTGTAAAGCATTCCGTGAACTAGAAACATCCTTATCTTCGTTTTCTTTCTCAGCCCATGCGGCAATATTCATCTTACCCAATTGAGTCCCAAGATTCATAATTTCCCTTCGAGTTTTCGTTTGTAGCTCCTTTTCAGACAACTCTTGTCCATTAGAACCCAATGGGTCAGTTTGAGGACCAATAGGAGAGACAACGCTTGAAGCTGTTCCAGGGGATGAGGGCCAAGAATGAGTTGGGCTTCGTGTAGGAGTTGTTGCCCTCACAGGTGTTCCAGTTCTGGAAGGTTCTTGGCTAGCGAGCGGAGTCATTTCCGTGCCCATATCTCTCATTGATACGGATCTAGCAGTTGGTGGCGGAATAAATGCAGTTGCACCATGGATAGAAACAGATGAATCGTGGCAGTTCAGGTTAACTGCAAACAGACGATTATACATGGTCAAGTTCTAAAAATTCATCATGTGGGCGAGGAACTTCGCAAGATAATAATTTTAACCAAATTGCAATGCGTTAATAATAACTTATCACATTGGGAAATTATGTGTTCACAATATCAAAACACTGAGATTTCAAATTTATAATTTGTCATCATATTGTCGAACCAAAATGATTGCCATAGTAAATCTGTTTTTCTGAATTGATAAAAGCAAGAAACTAATGCGCAGAGGAAATCAATGTTAATAATCTATCAAGAATTTGTAATGCTTACAAGAATTTTTAGGAACTTCTGAATTTGGACATAATCTCTATGTACCACGGCTTGAGCTCAAGATTAGTACATACAAAGAAAGTAACAATGCAAGAAAAAAGCAAAACCAAATGAATAAATAAAGATTTCTGGAATCCCTATCATGACAAGGCTGTTGTATCACCCCAAATTCGCACTAGTAGCCATTATATGTCAAATTTAGGACCGAAAGTGATAGTTTGAAAGTTCAGGGACCAAACTGTAAATATCAAAAATTTCAGTTTCTGGGGCCTAATGAACAGCATCGTGAATGGTGATTTCAGCTTAGGCTTTGAAATATTCGAAATTTACAGATTGGTTCCTTAACTTATGCTCTGCAGTTCTAAATTAGAAAATAACGGCTAATAGTGGGAATCCAGGGTGTTACATCTGTAAACATATAAAACTTCAAAACAATATCAAGTGCAAGCAAAATGTGTAAAAAATCACTTAAAAATAGAAAACAAGGGTAGAATCGAGATCAAGAAAAAGAATTTCAATAGTGTTCAAAATATTTTGTTAGAGGAAAAAAAAATGAAAGATGACATAAGCAGAAAACCATGACTTATAAGTGGTCCTACTACAATGAGCACAAATTTTATGAGCTCACTGCACGTGGTTTCCTGTAAACAAACAATCCAATATAAAAACTGGACATTTAGGCATGTATACATAGAAACATGAAACATGCACAATGAGATGTATGATATGATACAACAACACAAAGTTAAAGAGCAACGAAAGAGTCTTACTTGATTCTTTTACACGATTTTCAATCATAAGCACTGGCTTGTTAATTGATTCACTTGCATACGGGTCAGCCTCCCAACTAACAGACTTCTGCCTCCCATTCTCTTTAGTAGCATGACTCCAGTCAATCCCTTTAGTACCTGGCTCCTCATTCGTAAATAATCTTTGATCAGGCACTTCAACGACAACCTTAATGGGCGGTTGATTACCGAGTCCAAAATGAACTGGCTTTCGTGATCCAACACCTTGACCAACCGGCTCGGTCTTTGATATATTAGACTCAGGGCTTGCTATCCACTTCTGCGCATCTTCCCATTTTGAAGGAGCAGGTTTCGAAAAAGAAGCAAGAGGCACTCTTTGAAAAGCCCACGCAGACTTTAAACCTGCACCATCAAGTCCACTATCATAATGCACATCAACAATGTCTGGAGACCTAATTCTTGAACTGCCCAGCGAGTAATTGCTCACTCTACCTTCACCAATCGTTGCCAAGGAGGCCAATGAATTAACTCTCTCCGAAGTCATAGCTCTCACAAAGCTCACTTACAAAACCATACACTGAATCATCAAACACCAAAAAAAAAATCTAAATTAGAACATTTTTCTTGTAATTGAGTTGATCATTAAGGTTCAAAACAATAAGAATTACTAGAAGAAATATTTTTTTCTTCATAAATTAAATTAAACAAAAATCCCAGGTGCCTGATCGTTTATGGAAATAACAGAGAATCCATTTTTTATTTTGGTTCTTCATTACATTTATATCTGATGTGAAACAGAAATGGATTAATAGAAAATCCAGTAAGTTCAAGGATCGCACTGCAACAAAAATTACATAAGATCCCACATGATGAAGAACAAGTGTTGGAGCTCCAAAACATATTAATTTTCTGTCATCAACCATTCAAGAAATATCAAAATGATCTCCCAAATGTAGTTATTTTTTACCATATGTCCTCAGATAAAGTTGTTTCCACATACAATTATACAAGTCTAAAAGCTTAATGTTAGAGATGCCACTATGTATATCATTAAATTGTGTCTTCAAAGTGCAGGGCTTGTAGGCCGAAATATTTTCCATCGGAAGCCTGACCTTGCACAGTTTTAATAAATGCGGGGTGGTGAGATTTGACCTATTATGTCTTCAACAATACACAAGCACACTATTGGAAATCAAGGAACAAACAAAGCGAAATACAAACACAGTTTATACTACCCAAGCCCCCCAAAACAAAATTAAATATAAATGGAACAAAACAGGAATTTCTGATTAGTGTGCAGGGTACAACTACTATAGCCTGCGATATAAAAAAACCCTGTTCGACCAGATTGAACATTTGCGATTCGACGTCCGGGCTGGGTTGAAAAGTGAAAACATTGGAAGTACCTGAATCATGGATCTTAGAAACATGGGAAATTCAATGCCCGGATCATCTTCTTTCTTGTTTTGGGTTCTTTTCGACTACTGAAGAGTAAGAGTAATTAGCAAAAGAAATACAAACCAAGTGCATTGAAATGTTGGAAGGGAAAACGTTAGCTCTGGGAATGCAGATTTGACGGATCCAAGTTGATTTCTTCAAGCAACACAAGAACAGAAAGGACAAGCAAAAACAGTAAAAACTCTGTATTGAAAGCAAGATGAAGTGAAAATGAAATGTCCTACTGTCGCTTTCAACACGCGAACGTCATTGGGAAGAGAAGTGTAAAGAAAATTGTATATTAGCCATCACTAAGATTTGAGTTAATTGTCCCAATAATCAGTTAAATTTATATATGTATTTTCAACTCCTCACTGAAATTTTAAATGTCTCAATTTTGATCATTAAATTTATCAAAATATTGGACGTGACGTTACACACTAACATGAAATCTGTTTCACCTCCAACGTAATTTGTAACATACGAAACATACATGTGGCGTCCAAACACCATTACAAAAATTGTCAAGTAAGAAATACATTTTCATTGTTCATTATATATATACTTTTTAAAAAATCATTGATTGTTTTTTAGATGCTCAAGTTTTGGATACTAAGGGCGTGTTCGGTAGAGATTAAAATTCAATTAAAATTGAAAATATAATCGTTATTGAGTCCACTCGTCTAATAAAAGTCAATTAAAATCTCTACCAAACACGCTCTAAATTTGTAAAATTGACGTCGACTGTCCTGAAAATTTATGAATGATATTTCAAGTATCACTTGCATACACCAAAATTTAAATTTTTTTTTTTCTTGCCATTTTATTTTATTCCTCTTCATCGTTCTGTTTTTAATTAGCAGTTGCAAATGTTAAGCAATATTTAACTAACAAATTGTAGATTGTCCAAATTTACTTCAACCGATATAATGCATAACGTGATCTGATTAGGGAGATCAAGTATCAAAATGTTTATACTTTAATATGGAAGAATATGTCTCTATTTAGAATCGTAATTTCGCAAGTTCTACCTTCTATACTTGGTTCTCCCCTAAAAAACTTAGCTTTGAATATAGATCAAATATGAAAAGAATTGCAACAAAACTCAAGTATATTGCAAAATGTCTCGATGTTTGAGCGACACCTAAGCATTTCATCTGCAAGTCACGATTTCGTTAAAGTTGTGAAAATGATGTCACGCCACGAGTAAAGTCTAATATTTTGATAAGTTTAGTGGACAAAACTCGACATCTAAAATTTCATTGAGCATTCAAATCACAAATATAAGTTTATTGATTATTGGACAATTAACTCCTAAAATTTGAGCAAAATTTCAATTAGAGCATTAAGTTTTAATTTATCTCAATTGATCTCTAATTATTTAATTGCACGTCATAAAAGTTGTGTGATATAGCAACTTATCATTAAAGTCTTAAAATAAAAAAATCACGACTTTTTAATATTTTAACATCAATGATATTATCATAACCCTTATCTCACTAGTCTCGCTCCTCGAGTGGTGTGCAACGATTAGGCATTAAAACAATTACGATGTGACAGCCAAGTAGCCAAATAAACATTTTTTTAGCCCCGTTTGGTATACATTAAAATTTTCATTTTCATTTTTCTACTCATTTTCAACCATACATTTTTCAATAAAATAAAATTTTACTTCACATCAATAATTTTTTCTTCTTTTTCAATCACACATTCTCCATCAATATACTATTCAAGAATACATTCTACCAAAATAACGTGGCTCAAACACACCCAATAGATGATGGACATTTGAAACTAACTGGAAGTTTAGTCAGCTTATTGAATTTTAGTGACCTATACGTTGAAAATTCAGTGATCACATATGTAACGTATCAAAAGGAAAATGCAACTACTATTTTAAAGCCCGTCTGATTGAGATTTTTTAATAATATAAATTTTGTGAAAAGTGATTTTTTTTTTCGAATGTATGATCGAAAAGTATAAGAAAATTATGAATTTATCTTTAAAAAATGAGTGTCAAACAGAGCTTAAAGCCCACATATATGGGCAAAATCTAGAAAGTGAAAATTATATAGTACCAGATTTTTTAAGTTACCATTTTAAAAATCAGATTTAAAGTTTGTTTACATAAAAATCAGATGATAATATAATATTGTTAACAATAAAATTAAATTAATATACCCACCCCTACCCTCACCCACACCGAAATTCAATATGTTCTCTCTGTACCTCCGTTATCTCTCTCCCTCTCCATTATCCTTCGACAGCCGCGGTGATGTTGCAATCGATGAGAGTTGTCGTTGCAGCCGTCACGATGATGCTGTCGTTGCTATGCGCTATCGTTGTTGCAACGATGATAACAAGTGGAGCGATCATCCTCGTTGCGCTTAGAGCGTAGTGATCATTGTTGATATAGCAGTTATCGTCGATTTTTGGGCGATCTAAGGTTATGATGGGTTGTCATCTCTGCACTCTAAGCGCAGCAGTCATCCTCTATCGAATCTAGTTTGCGATTGATGGTTGACCAATTTTCGGGCGATGATGGTGCTGGGTGTGAGAGCCATTGCTGGTGGTGGAAAATGAGGGGATAATCTGGAGTAATGGGTGTCAGAGTTTTTGGGGTAGTTGGTGGTGGTTTGCAAATGGTGGCGCTGTTTTTAGTTGGTGGTGGTGATAGCGTAGCGGTGCTAGTAAGGTGGTAGCGGTGATATTGATGATGGTCGGGGCGGTCGGGGCGATCACTGATTATTTTTTATGGTGTTCGGGTGGTGATGGTTGTGATGTTGACTGCGTTGATGCCGCTAACCGATTATTTGGTTGATTTGACGAATACATAATATGTTATCGATAACCTGTAACCAATAAATAATATGTCACCTAAAAATTTGAATCATGACTTACAAAATTTGTAATTTGTGACTAATAAATAAATTATGACTTATAAATTTTTTTATTGGTGACCGATAAATAAATTGTAATCTATAATTTTTTTTAAAAAATTTGTGGCCGTAAAATAATTGGTGGCCTATAAAATTGTTGGTTCGCAACCAGGAAATAATTTTTGACCAAACGATATAAAATTATGACATTAATATATTTAAGCAATCAATTATATATTTAATTAATTATTTCATAAAATAAAATTTAATTAATATCTGAATTTTTAAGTTTTAAATCTTGTTTCTTAATTTTGAAATCGATTATACTTAATTTTTTAGATATGAAGTCCATGTTTGGTACACATTAAAATTTTCATTTTCATTCTTCTACTCATTTTCAACCACACATTCTTCAACAAAATAATTTTTTCATCACATCAATAGTTTTTCCTTCCTTTTCAACCACATATTCTCTATTAATCTACTATTTCAATATAAATTCTTTCAAAATAATGTGGCTCAAACACACTCTTGAAATTTTCACACCTAGAAAACCTCCACTTCTGTGAACGGATGCTTGTGAAAGGAAAGGATGGTGCTATCAAGATTAAAGGTCGAAGTTTCATTTGCACTTTTGTAAAAGCTTAGGATCCTCATTGCAATTTCCCATTTTTTAAAAAGGCTCTGCTTATCATAGTCAAAGTCAAATTGAGTTTTATTTTTTAAAATATTCCATTTAACATGTCTTTTTATTTTTTTAATTAACTAATAATGAAGATGACATCGTCCTGTTCGCTTTACTCTGGTCTCACTCTATTATTATCACCTCTCTCTTGCCCCTTCACATGTACTTCGCTCCATTTTTTCCTTTTCTTATCCCTACTCCATTGTTTGATCCCTTCAAGTTCAAGGGCGGACGCAGAACATAAAAGTTAGAGGGACACAATCAAACTTAAAAGGAAGTTGGGAGAAATTTTACACTCGAAAATTTACGTAAAAAAAAATCATACCTCATGTAATTTTGCATTCGAAATTTTACATGGGATATGACTTTTTCGGAAGTAAAATTTCGAAAATTTTTGATGTCATATTCCATATAAAATTTCATAATAAAATGATGAAAATTACATTGAAAAGTTTGTATCGCACAAATAGTAAATATTAATGAAATAATTGAATTTTTTTTGAAAAAATGCGAGTTAGACGTTTTTCTTTAAAACTTACGTTTAACGTATTTTTCACTATTTTCGATATGCTCATAATTTAGTTCTCGAAATAAGTTTTGAAATGATATAAGCAATTTGTAGATTCGATTAGCGTACAATCGTCGAAATTTTTTTAAAATTAGCATGTTATCGAAATTCAAATTTATTGTGATTTTGCTCCTGTTTGGTGGAAATTAAAATCAAATTTTTAGTAAATTTTGATAAAAGTTGAAATAGTTATGAATTCCATGAAAAATGTTATTAAAATTAATTGTTAACTTTGATTTAGATTTCAATCGATACCAAACACGA
>CAIGRF010342108.1:18946-37491 GCA_903798235.1 Fraxinus ornus
TTTAATATTGTGAATTGACATGTGTACTTTTGAAATATAAAATATGATTCAAATGTCGAGAATGACATTTGAAATGTCGAGAATACGTAGATATTTAAATATCATTTTTTTTCATTAAGGGCATAATAGACAGTTTAGTATTAAATTTGAAAATTGGACACTTTTCAACTCACACCCTTAATTATGGACATTCATGAAAATATCCCTATATATATATATATATGGTTTCCTTAAAAAAAAAAAAAAAAATAACATTATAGTTTGACAGCTCGTGGGCCTGGTCCATGAGCTTTGATATGGTTAACTCATGCGTTTCACAATCTGTGGCTCGTCTTAACATGATCTCGAGCGGTTCATTAGCAAGTTCGGCCCATTTACCATCCATAACTCCATCGGGAAGACCAAATCGTTGCCTTTGACCACTTCCTCAACATTTTTGGCAAAAGATTAATCCCATCTTGCAAGCCAACTCAGAGGGCAACATATTCAAAGATGGAGACATTAGCACTTTCAAGAAGGAATGCGTTAGTGTCATTGACAAATGGATGACTGAACTGAAACAAAAATAGAAGTTGAGTTACTAAAATAAACTTCTGTAAAAGTTTTGAGTTAACAATAGTCATTTGTTACACAATTGTGTGGCTGGAAATGGCGGCAAAACTCGAAGTCCATAGAAATCTACGTGTCATATCATTATGTGGTTCATATCACACGAGCAGCATCATGCATCGCACAATCCAGATTTCATCAGATATGCTATCGACAATCACTTTGAATCTCATCTCAAAGTCGGGATCCAAGTAAAACACCAACCTAAATGTCGAAGATGGCTATTTCGAATTCACTCGACTGGCCATTATCTTCTGTAGACGCAACTCTACAAGTAACCAAAAATCTCGCAATCCCACCTCATGTCGTTCCTCTAAAGCCCAGAACTTTATGTTGGGTCTCGTGCTCAAAAAGTATAGTTGCCAAATCTTTATCGTCCGGTTGTTCATCACCCGTACTGGAAGATGCGAGTACGACCACCAATGCCTCTCGTGTTATTGAGGTCGGCTTGAAGCTTCAACGCGATTTTCACGTGCCGGATTCTGGTGAACTCAATGCTGTAATATGCAGTTTGTTTGGAGATTCTCAAACTGAACAACTCGCATACGATTATTATGAGAAAGCTAAAGCAAAACCAGATTTTACTCCTCAGAAATCGACGCTAAATCTTCTCGTCAGGTACTTGATCAGTTCAAAGAACTGGGGTTCATTGTTTTCATTCTGTGATGATGTTAAGAAGTTCAAGGTACTGCCAAGCTGTTCAGTGTGTTGTAGATTAATTAATACGTGCACTAAAGCAAGAAAATTGAAGCTTGTAAATAATTTGCTACAAGTTTTCTTAGTTGATGTTGAAATTGCTGTTTTAGCCTTCGACTCCGCGATGAAAGGCTACAACAGTTTGCACATGTATAGCAGCACTATTGTTTTGTATGAAAGGATGAAATGTGCAGGCATTATTTTGGACCCTTCTTGTTACTGTCACACAATGGAAGCTTGTCTTAAAATGGGACACTACGAAAGAGCTGTTGCGATCTTTCAAGAATTCAAGAATGGAAAATGTGAAGTTGTTCCCTTGAAAATTCACACGAAGATTTACTTCATTTTGTGCACGTCGTTGGGGAAGTTGGATCGTTGTTTTGAAGCGCTTGAAGTCTTGAGAGAAATGCCAAAGAGAGGCATCCCAGAGGATCATTCAATCTATTCCTCGCTGATAAGTTCGTTCGCAAGTGTTGGCGAAGTTAAAATGGCTGAAGAGCTTTTAGAAGAAGCCGAAAGCAAGAAAATGCTGAGGGATCCAGCTCTGTTTTTGAATCTCGTGTTGATGTACATCAAAGTCGGGCAATTGGAAAGGACTCTCGATGTTGTTTCTGTTATGAAACGGATAAATATCAGAGTTTCTGATTGCATATTTTGTTCAATTGTCAATGCCTTCAGCAAAAGAAAAGGGCTTAAAGCTGCAGCAGAAGTTTATGAACATCTTCTATCCCGAGGGTGTGAAGCCGGTCAGGTGACATATGCCTCGGTTCAAAATATTTATTTCCGACTCGGATTGTATTCCAAGGCAGAGATGGTATTCTCTGAGATGGAACAAAAGGGGTACGATAAATGTGTGGTGGCATATTCTAGCATGATTTCCATGTATGGTAAGACCGGCAGGCCGAGGGACGCGATGAAACTTGTAGCTAAAATGAAAGAGAGGGGTTGTGAACCGAACGTGTGGATATACAATTCTCTATTGGATATGCACGGTAGAGCGTTAAACTTGAAGCAAGTCGAGAAGACTTGGAAGGAGATGAAACGAAGAAAAGTTGTTCCCGACCGTGTCACGTACACGACTGTGATAAGTGCTTATAGCAGGGCAAGGGAGTTTGAAATGTGCACAAAATTGTTTGGTGAGTTTAAGATTAATGGAGGGGTGATTGACAGGGCAATGGCTGGTATAATGGTTGGTGTTTTCTCTAAAATGAATAGAGTGGATGAATTGGTTAAGCTTTTGCAGGATATGAAGATGGAAGGAACTAAATTGGACGCCAGACTTTACAGATCAGCAATGAATGCATTGAGTGATGCAGGGCTTTCTGTTGAAGCATATACTCGGGGGTGGGTACAGGCGGGGTGAATTTAAAGCATTCTCTCCATTCAATAGATAGAGAAAATAATCAAGATTTCGTCATCGGCAACCGAACTTTTGAGCTCGAATCGATTGGTATTAGCCAAATGGTTGCACCAATAACTTATTCACGATTGTAAATCACAGAGCAAGAGCTCTTTAAGTCTACCTAGTCGCACTTCTTCATTCATCCATTTAGGCTCGACTATGAACACGTGGGAAGAGTTTGTATCTATGTATATTACTTGACATATTGCAAAATTGAAATTAAAGAATACCAAGAGAAATTGATAACCAAATTCTTGGCAATGTCTTAAATATTTTATACGAAACAATCTTTATCTCAAAAGAAAGTCGTACCATTTGTTCACAACCTATTGTTCCATTAGCAAGTTGGTCGTCAACTCACATCAAGAAAGTTGGTATCGAGTTTTTGTTGCACTACAGTTCTCAATAATAAAAAGTATTCAAATTTTCGTAAAGGTATCACACGACCTTCATGAAAACATGCATCACTTCAAATTTTTGGACTCGAACATACATCATTAAGTAAAACGCTTCATGAAGTTAGACATCCGAGGGTTGTATGACAGAGATTTAGACAGTTTATATCATTGCAGACCGACTGTGATACTACAGCAAAGTTAGAATCTACTTGTTGAATTTTTATAAAAAATGTTGGCACCGACTTACTACTAAGATAATAGGTTACATACCAATGGTGCAAATCACTTTTTATATATAATATATGCAATATTATGTCCAATTACATCATTAACTCAATTTTCAAATGACTCGTCATAATAAAACATCAACTACTAGGCAGATAATTATTCGAAAAAGTGAAAACAAGCGAATGACTTGTTTGAAATTACGATAATATCAATGTGCATGGAAGTTATTTTCGAGTGCAGGTTCTTGGAATTGAGGGTTAGGGTTAGGCAATTGGAATGGAGGGATGAGGGTAGGATTTTTTTGACCTTTTTTTTTTATTCACATGGGTCTCACATGGACCGCACTCTCACGTGAGTATAAGTCAACAAGGGTATCAATTTATTTCTATGGATTATTTAGCCCCTGTTTGGTATAGATTAAAATCAAGATTTTAGTAAATTTTGATAATGAAATGCGTGGTTGAAAACTTGTGGATCTCATAAGACGTTTAAAATTAATTGTTTACTTTAACTTGATTTTAATTTGAACCAAACATGGGCTTAATAAGAATCCATTAGGAAATTTGAGGTTTTTCTCCCTAAATAGTCACAATATTAACGGAGGGTAATTGTTATGTCTTTCCTTCCGGACAAAGAAGGTAACCTCAAAAGATATCAAGGTAGACGTAAAAATCTACACTAGTTTAACTTATTTTCCTTAGCATCTATTCGAAGAATTGTAATTTTTGGAGAATGTGTGGTTAAAAGAAGGCAGTTTTTGGGTTTATGTATAATATTATTTTATTGAAAAAAGTATGATTAATAAGAAGAGATAGAAAAATAAATTATGATTCACCGAGAGCCCGACCGGGCTTATTTTGCCTAGAGAAGGTGATTTGTATAAGCTCAGCCAAACATGCCCCTCCCACTCTCTCTCACACAACTCTCACCTGTTCCACTTCTTCTGAGAGCTTTCTCACTCAGAGAGAGCATAATCATACTCATTACTCTAGGGCTCTCTCTCTCTCTCTCTCTCTCTCTCTATGCGGAGAATAATCATATTCATTCTTTAGGGTTTTCTTGTATACACAATACAACTCCAAGATGGTGGGCCCGCCACCCCAATCTCAGTCTCAGTCTCAGTCTCAGTCTCAACCAGCACCTGAAGAAGAAGCTTTAAAGAGAAACACGGATTGCGTTTATTTTCTTGCTTCCCCTTTAACTTGCAAAAAGGTCCCTTTTCCTTCTTTGAAATTTAATTTCATGATTATTTTTTCAGATTGGAACATATAATTCAATTCAGTTGGGTGGATTGGAATATAAATTCATTTCGCACGTATACATATATACTTTTTTGTAAAGTAATGTGGGTTTCCTTCCCTGGTTAGATCCTTGCCGGAAAATAGGTTTTTGTTAATGGTAAAGGATAATCGGAGTTACAGTAAGATAAGTTGTTGGATCTTTAAAGATTTAGTTCGACCATAGAAATAACCTACAATTTTTCTCGAATGTTTTCCCTTTTAAGTCCTTAAAATGGTTGAAGTTGTAGATTATCTCTTTTCTGTACATTGATTAATTTCTATGAATAGGTTTTCAAGTTATTATGTCATATGGATGCACCTACTGTTAGTAAATAATCTAATGTGCATTTTTAATAAATCCTAAATATAGGGATATTTGTGTAGTTTTATATCATGGTTGGACGTATAAATATACGAGAGTCGCCCTGATTATTTTACCCATTGTTTTGGCAAATTGAGTTTCTTTGAATTGAAACTAAGGGGATGGAGAGGGGGGAGGGGGATGGGGTAGGCTCTCATCATGGAATGAATTATAATGCTCAAAGTTTATTAGGTTTCTATCATTATAAAGCTTTTGCGGGTAATTATTCGGCTTGGTATTGGAACAACCTGAGAATCTTGGAAGTACGGTTTGGTTTAGTGGCGGAATCTACAAATCATAGAATGAAATCAATGAAAGGGAGAAAGATTGCTCAGATGATTCGTCCCTCATGTATTTTTGTCTTTTAGCGAGTTTACTGGATTTGCTGCATTCTTTGTTATTGTGGTTTTTGGTTATATCAATTATTCTGGTCAATTTACGTTTATTTTAAAGAGATTAGTATGTCAGTATCCATGTGTTTAGACATGAATTGGCCCACAATTAATGGATAAAGCGAATTTAAATGCCTAACGCATTTTGAAAAGGGTTCCATATTCCAGTTTTACATGAGATTTGTCACCTTTTCATCTAAATGATGGGTGATATTGTCCCAAATACTTGAGGCATTCACTTATATTATAAACATGTGTTTATCGGGTGTGTCTTGCATGTTTAATTCTCTTTCTGGAAATCAAGAACCACATAGACATGTGCTTGTTAGTATTATGGCCTTTATGATACATTTTTAGAATTATTGGTAGTAAGCTCTTGCCCTTTATATCATTTGCCTTAGGAGACAAATTTTGTGACATGCAATTGACTGATTTGTTACCCCAATCTCATCCTCAAACATTTTAACTCTCTTTGTGCAAATAAAGCACCACTTAGACAAAAAAATTTCCCTGCTTTTTGAAAGTAATAAATGCCTTTTGCTGGCATTGTCTTGTCTCCATTCTCTGATATTGGTCTACTTGATTAACTAGAAATGGTTTTTGGTTTTGAAATAGTTATCATTTTGATTGATTTGCTTTGCAAGTCAACTTAGTATTTTCTAGTTGCAAGAAGCTTGTGCTATTGCTTATCACTTTATAGCTGTCAAATTTCTTTTTATCTCTTTCCTTTTTCCTAAGTAAATGTATAATATTTGTATTTTTTATTTATTATGTCTACAGGGAAGTGAATGTGAGTATCGTCATAGTGACGTTGCACGGATGAACCCAAGGGACTGTTATTTCTGGTTACATGATAATTGCAAAAATCCGAAGTGCGGATTCCGGCATCCGGTGAGTTATTCATGGACTGAACTTGTGCCTATTTAGATTTGGCTTACTTTTTAACTGATATGTCAGTTACTCTATCTCAGTTTAAAGAAAACATGTATGATACTCAATTCTGAATAAGTTATTAGCAAACAACGATTTAATTTTTATTTTTTGTTCCCAGCCACTTGATGGATTGCTTGGAAACCAATTGCCCATTTCTGCCGGATCTTCAATACCTCCATCACAGGTTGCTACAGCATCTCTTGCACATGTTACTCACACTTCTGGTAAACAAGTGGCACCCTGCATATTCTTCCAGAAAGGGTTTTGTTTAAAAGGTGATTGGTGTCCCTTTTTGCACGGACCAAATGCTACAAGTAACAAAGCCGCTCAGGTTCCAGGAACAACTGCTTCTGCTGAGCCCGCGACTTTTAAGCACGGTCTTGGTGAACTTGAAAATGGCACACAAGAGAAGAAGGTCCCATATATAAGTGTGTCAAAATCAGTTGAGCTGCCTCTACAGGCAAAATCAACAGTGGAAGTAGAACCTGCTCCAATTAGAAACAAACTTGCTACGAGCAGAAAGATACAACTGACGTCTGGCATCAATAATGAGTTTTCTAGATACAGGCCAAGTGGTCCTCCTGCCAACAATAGAAACACAGTTAGTGGGTCCAGTCTTGTGCAGCAGCCTAAAACGTTTGAAGAACGAGGTGGTATGGAAAGTAAGGATGCAGAAAAAATCTCAAGGGAACCCTCCCCAGGTTTTGATGTTCTTGTGGATAATGAGCTTGGAGATTCTGATTACTATCCTAGTGAAGATGAATATAGAATGACAAGAGATCACAAAGAGAGGAATGAATATGATATTGGCCATTCTGCTGATTACAGTTCATTTGCTGATGGTGACCTTGAAAGAATTCGTACTCATCGTGGTTGTGACTCATATGAGAGCGTTCAGGGTCTTTATGCTTGGGAGCAACGCAGAGGTTCACGTGAGAGGACGCCAGAAGAGTCTGCTTATCTAGAAAGGAAGCGATATGCTGGGGTTGATAGCCCTGATCAGGTTGATGAAACAGATCTAAGACATCGTCTGTCAAAACATAGGAGGTCCAATGGTCTGAAGTCTGTCATTAGCGATGAATTTCCCCAGGATAAGTATGCTAAGGATCTAAGCTACCATTCACGTGGAGATGAACTTGTACCCAAAAATGAAAGTTCTCTTGGAAGTCGCCTTCGAAGAAGAATAAATCTTCCTGGAAAATCATCGACTCCAATTGATGGGAGAGACTTTCGCCGAGGTACGGAAATAAATAGGGGAACTGATCTTGGTAGACTGTCTCCAGGAAGGGGAACTGATCTTGGTAGACTGTCTCCAGGAAGGACACGTCTCTCCTCTCACCATGGGAGACTTGATAGAATAGAAAAAACAGTGGAACGAGATTTCAGGAATGATGGGAAGAGCAGAGTTCCGAGAGATATGACGGGTGACAATAACGGTGATTTTGCTGGTCCCAAAACTCTCGCAGAGCTGAAAATCAGGAAGAAGACTGATAGTAGTGAGCAGCATGTAACTTTTCAACAATATCTTGGGAAGAGAAAACACTCGGTGCTCGATGGACATAAACAAACTGGTGGTGATCTCTCATTTGAAGGGCCCAGGTCTTTAGGAGAGATATTAAAGCGGAAGCGAGGTGAGATATCTGAAACTCCAAGCAGGAGGACGTCGTCGACTAATGATGAAGACAATAATCCAAAAAATGGAAAGTACGACATAACAAAAATTACAAGTTTCCAGAATGAGATGAGCACCCCTCTTTGCAATAATAAGGAAGTCTTCCAGTCTGCATCATGTAATGAAGCTGGAGTGGGAAAAACCAATTCAGTCGATGCTAGTAAGCTAGAAGCTGAAGATGTAACTATATTGGAAGATGATATAATCCAAGAGCGTGAAGGCAATGAGCAGAAGGATTATGAGCAACTGGATGGGGAATACTATGAGTTAGATGAAGGTGATGATGGAGATGCTGAAGAAGAATACCCTGAGGAGGATGGAGATGACGAGTTTGCAAAGAAGATGGGTGTCATGTATTAAAAACTCTTTGGCTTTGAATTGGCATTCTTAATTGCTCTCAACTGATTTCGGGTTGCCCAAGTAGAGATGCTCAAAAACTTTTTACCCTTTGTAACATTAAAAAAATTATTTTTATTTGATTTAGCTGCCAAAGATTTGTTAGAAAATCAATAACATATACTTGCTACATTTTCCTATTAAAGTCCTCCCTTCGCCCGGTTTGGTGGTTAAATGTTTGTTTGAACCACATTATTTTGGAAAAATGTATTTTGGAATAGTAGATTGATGAATAATGTGTAGTTGAAAAAGAATGAAAAGTTATTGATGTGATGGAAAATATTATTTTATTGAAGAATATGTAGTTGAAAATGAGTAGAAGAACGAGAATGAAAATTTTAACGTGTACCAAACGTGACCGAAAACACCTCTCTCATTCAAGAAAATTTGTGGCATGTCAAAGTCTTGATGAAGTACTTTGGTATGTTCCACAAGTGAATGATGAGGGCGGGATTTTGGGCTTGGCAACTTGACGCGTTCTTGTTTCATCAAATGAGTGAAATAATTTTAGCCCATGTTTGACCATTCCTCAATTTTTTTATTTTTAAAATTCATTTTCAACAATACATTATTTACAATAAAAAAATTTGCATATAAATTCAAAATTTTCTACAATTCAAACACACATTCTCAAAAAAATCATTATTTCAATAAAAAAAAACTCTTTTTAATGGACGTTAAACATTGGCTTAATTAATTTTGGAAAATTTCTAGTAAGCAATTAACTGGTTGAAAAATAAACTCTTTTTATGTAAGTGTGGTAGGATCCTTAAAATTGGATTATGCTACTTGCACATAAAAATAGTATATAATGGAATACATAAAATGGTGTGAAGGGAAAAATTGACTGTATTTTAAACAAGTAAATGGTAAAGTATCATGTGACATTATATAATCACTTATGTAAACCTTTATATAGGTGTAGCAACACCCTCTAAAATTTCAAAGGTTAAATCTTTCATTAAGAGTGTGTTTGATCCACATTATTTTGAGAGAATGTATTCTGGAATAGTAGATTGATGGAGAATGTGTGAGTGAAAAAAAAAAAGAAAAGCTATTGATGTGATGGAAAATATTATTTTATTGAAGAATGTGTGGTTGAAAATGAGTAGAAGAATGAAAATGAAAATGAAAATTTTAATGTGCACTAAACAGGGCCTAAAGTAGACCATTCCCCATACTCGTGAATCTAACAAAGAATTTCAACCGTTAATTTAATAGTTTTAATAGATTTAGACCATTATGGTAAAAAAAAAATTGACCATCAATTTGAATAAGTGTTATTCAAACAAGGGTTATGCTACAAGTACTCCCTTGTTTACTACAATGGTTACTTAAATGCCACATGGCCGCCCCCCTATTGGAGGGTCGGCTGGTGGGCCAGCCGACCCTCCAATAGGGGGCGGCCATGTGGCATTTAAGTAACCCTTGTAGTAAACAAGGGAGTACACTTAGATTTTTCCTTCAAACAATACTAAGATTACCTACCACACCACATGATGTTAACAATTATATCAACAAAACCGTAAGTATAACATGACTCTTTTTCAAAATTTAAAGGGTTATGCCCATTTGTCTATTATTTTTTAAAAACTCATTTTTTCTGAAATTTATATTCAACTATACATTATTAAAATAAAATATTTTACACGTAAATTCAAAGTAAGTTTTTATTTTTCAATCATACATTCTTTAAAAAGTCACCATTTCAAAAGTCATCTTTTTGGTAAGATTCTTTTTAATGGCACTATTATATTTCTTGGGAAATTACATCGATCATTCGAAATCAGTGTAGGACAATTTTTTCTAAAAGAAAAAAAGGACTCTTGCAATGGTCAAAGTTTAAAAGCATCTTCAACATCTGTAAAATTGCATTTAGATCATTTTAATTTGTTTTGAAGTGTAGAAATAATTCAATTTTTAATTCAAAATAATAATCTAGTTTGAAGAATTAAGCCCTTGTTTGTCTATTGTTAAAGTGAAAAACGACTTTAAATATTGTGGGCCTGTTTGGGAGGGCTAAAAAGATAATTAAAATTGAAAATATGACAGTTATGGGGCCCCACTGGTCTAATAAAAGTCAACAATAATGGCTAATTTTTTCAATTTTAATTTCTACCAAACGGGCTCTGAATTTTTTAAAAATGTGTGGTTAAAAGTAAAAAAAGTTTCAGGTTTACATGTAAAATATTTTATTATGAAAAATGTGTGAATGAATTTTTTTTATTAAAAAATGTATTTTGAAATAATGGTTGAAAAACCGTTGCTGATTATTGGGTTTCGTTTGGTTATTGGAGAAAGATCAAATTCTTGGAATGACACGATGAGTGTTTTTGTAGGGAGATGAAAGATTAGATGGAACTAGGGGTCATGATGCAAGTGTAGGTTAAGGATCCTGCTACATATATATCAATGTTTGCATAATAATTTGTATAATATCACATGACATTATTTTTTTATCCAATTATTTAACTCTGACTGTCTTTTGGATTGTAAGGTTAATTAGAGAGAGGAGAAAAATTGGTGGAGGATCGTTGATATAGATGATTGAAAACTCATCACAATGGTAGGTGAGGCGAGGTTGGGTCAAGAAGACAATAATTTTTCTTTCTGTAATTGACTGCTAAACACCTTTCGAACAAGGGTACAATGGTCATTTCAATAAAAATTGACTTCTTACGTAAGGTAGGGATCATACACGCACAGTTTTAAAAGGTTGGGGATCCAGCATAACATTAGATAGGTTGGGGACTAAAGGTGGAATTTACTCTTTTGCTTTCTCAGAGAACAGAAGATTTTACTTGCATATTGCATACATTGAATAAACACACTACTCTCTCTTCCACCACCACCACAACAACCCAGTCGCCGCCTTAATCACATATAGAAACTGGACGGAGGGTCAAAACTTGGAAGTAACATCGTGGATGTATCTTGTATTTTAGGGTTTCTTTACTCGATCACTGAATTACGAAAAGTGGGAAAGAGGCGGACATGGCTCCAGGGCGGAAGCGTGGAGCGAAACGCGTAAAGACAACGAGCGAGTTGGGTTTAGGAGATCTTGTCCTCGCCAAGGTCAAGGGTCACCCCGCTTGGCCTGCCAAGGTACATTCCTCTAAATCTTCAATTTCAATAGTCTTTCTTTATAACTTTCCTATATATTTCTTTTCTTTATAAATTATATATATCTCAGTTTTTTCTTTGGAACTATGCATTTGAATATACTGAAATTAATAACTCATGGACTATTATTAAATTTCCGTTCTATTAGAATGGGTTTGTTTCACGGGAGTTCATCCAACTTTGGCAAAATCTCAATTGGGTCACATGATTTTAATCTTTAAATCGATTATATTAGTTATAAATAGTGTTTTTGTATGCCCCCCCCGCCCAAAAAAAAAAAAAAAAAATCTGCTTCTCTGGTAATGTCAATTGAAAACAGTATATTGGTCAATCTAGACTGAGAAACCTATTTTGTTCTTAGAAAAATAACCATTCACCAATAATCTAAGAGCATATTTACGATGAAAATTCTTCTTCAATGTTCATAAGGTTAACCTTAAAACATATGGAATTCAAAATTTGCTCAAAAATGTGTAGAAGTCTCAAATTTATGACTCAGGCAACTACCCGTTCATGGAAAGACTTTAAATTCAAGAAGATGCTTGGATCATAAGAGAGAGAGAAATGTTGTATTAAAGTATTATTGATCCCTCTTAGAGTGTTCCTGATCAAAGGATTTTATGAAAACGTGAAACTAAGAAGCTTATATGCCGTACAATTTTATTTTTGGAAAAGGATGAAGTGGAGAATAACCCAAAACCAGCCCGACATATTGCTTTATGGAAAAAGTTCCTTTACATTCTTTTAAATATCTCTCTCTTCATGCTTATCAATATTCATGTTTTTTATAATTTTTTTTTTCCAATTCAAATGCAGGCTGCAAGAGAAACAGGTGCACTGCAAGCTGCGAAGAATAAACTAGAGAAGCAGGTTGAAGAATTGACTTGGAGATTACAGTTGGAGAAAAGAATGAGGGTAAGTGAACTTCTTTTTTTGGTTAGAAAATGTTTGATTTTTTTTTCAAGGTCCTACATTCCTTTTTTTTTTCATGTTGAAGGATTATACTGCTAAACTGTTGTGATTGTGCTGTTGTGAGTATGAAATACAAAGGTTCTGAAAGTGTTAAAAAACATGGTTGAAAATGTTAGGAAAATACCAATCAATAATGAAATTCAACATGCTTCTTCAAAAATTATATTTGAATTCATCTCTATGCCTCCTTGTTTTCTTTTCTTTTTTACCGATCCATGAATGGTGTACTGTTTTGTAGGCTGACGTGGAAGAAGCAAAAACTCAAGAAAATGAAAAATTGCAATCAGCCTTGCAAGATCTGCAACTTCAATTCAAGGAAACTAAAGACATTCTCATGAAGGAGCGTGAAGCTGCAGAAAGGGCAGTAAAGCAAATTCCTATAATCCAGGAGGTCCCTGTCATTGACCATGAATTGATGGATAAGCTTAATGCTGAAAATGAAAAACTCAAGGTAAGATGGTGAACTTGACTTACTTTATTGGGGACTTCATGTGAGATGTGGTGACAGAGATATTACTGATTGCTCATTCCTGCTGAAGCATTCATTTTTATTATCTATTGCAGGCCTTGGTTAGCTCTCTAGAAAAGAAAATAGATGAAACTGAGAAGAAATATGAAGAGACAAGCAAACTTAGTGAGGAGAGGTTGAAACAGGCTGTGGAGGCAGAGTCGAAGATCATTAAGTTGAAGACTGCCATGCAACTGTTGTACATATTCTTTTATCATTAATAGTTTTTAGTTATAGTGATTTCTGGATTCAATATTGCAAATCGATTTGTGTCTTATCTTTCTATAAATATAGGCTTGAAGAAAAAGTTTCGGACATGGAATCTGAGAATAAAATTCTTCGGCACAAGACCTTGCTTAACCCTGCTAAAGTGGTGCTAGAACATCCATCTACTTTAGCAACCAATGTATGTATTTTCAGAAAAATCGACTACTTTTTTTGTCTTTATCTTCTCTCAAATCTCATGTCATTCATGTTATGTGTAGGGATTCGAAAATGGTCACCTTGCAAATGAAGTCAAGAGCAATGTACTAAGCTCTTTTCCATAATATCAATTAAATTTCATAAGAGCATGTTATTGGATTCTACTTTCGGCTTATTGATTATTTGATGGGTTTGAATTCTGCAGGAATCGCAGAATCTTTTTCCACCGAAAAGTTATGAAACCCCTGATGGCAAACCAAGGAGACCTCCAACTGATCGTCAGCATGTGCGTGCTTCTAGGGATAGGGATGCATATATTTCTCATCCTTAAATTCTAGCGTAAATTCTAGTCAACTAAATAAAAATTATTTGGAAAACATGCTGCAGGAGGATGTTGATACACTCATGGATTGTGTAATGAAAGATGTGGGGTTCAGTCAGGGCAAGCCTGTTGCAGCTTTCACCATATACAAATGTCTTCTGCACTGGAAATCTTTTGAAGCTGAAAGAACAAGTGTATTTGATCGGCTCATTAATATGATCGGTTCAGCCATTGAGGTAATTGGCTGACTTCATATGACATCATTTTTCCTTGTCATGTGGGGTTGATTGGGACATACATGTGTGTGTGTGTATATATATACATTTTTTTTTCCAAAAAATGCATTTTGTAATGGTGTTATGATGGAAAATGCGTGGTTAAAAAATAAGGAAAACTTTTGGGTTTCGTGTAATATTATTTTATTGAAAAATGTGTAATTGAAATGAGGTCAAATCATTGTTCAAGAATACATTTTGATGGAAAAATGGGGCTCAAACAAGAGCTATATATATATATACACACAAACGGCGCAGTAAATGATGCAGGGATTACCCCGCCCTGCCCCACCTTAAGACCATCTCCAATGGTGAGGCAAATTTGTTGTAGAAAGCTCCCCAATGGTTAGGCAAATATGGTGCACCAAATTTGAAGTTTTTCAATATTCCCCATTTTGCCCTCTCTTCCCCTTTACAAACAATTTTTGTTCCATCTATATCCTTTTTTTAATCTTTTAGAATTAATTGATTTTTAGCTTATTTAAATTTTTAAATGTGATGGTTATTTTTATTTAACACTTATTTTTAAATTCTAATCAAGTCATAAGTAATAATTATTGATACAATAAATTAAAATTGTTCATGTAATTTTTTAAATTATGGTTTCTGTATAATTTTTTTAAAATTTATTAATTTATGCAATATTGTTCATTAAATATAATATTTAATTTAATGATTTTAGTGATAATATAATTTTTAATTAAATAATTTAAAATAAAAACTGGTGCAAAATTTGGTGTAAGACTATCAAATTTGGTGCAGACCATCAGAGATGGTCTAGGGGGATCGAGTGGTAAAATCCCTAGCAGGGCCTGGATGAGCACCCCGCCCCACCCCATTGCACTTCCGATATTGAATAGCTGTGACGTAGAAGTTTGGCCGCTTTGACAGAAATGCTGGGCCATTTAAAAGAGCCCTTCTCTAACAGCTCCTGTAGTTGGAGCTTAGCATAGAGTTTCAAGAGCGAGTGGCATAGAGCCTAGTCGAAAGTAATGACCAGTTTGCCTGACTAAACATAATAAACCTACATTTGTGAAGATAACTGATCAGTTCTTGATTGTGCATACTCAGCCCAGCTGTTGTAGTTTATAGAAATATCTCAACCATGGTTATTCAGACACTTGATTGACATGTCTGCGCTGTGCAAATTAACTGTGTCTGGTTCTCTTCCACATTCTATACTACTAGTCTCTACTACATACTATGGCTCCAACATATGAGACGTATGCTCACGTAATGGGTTTCTTTTGGTACTTTGCTCTTTTTTTTTTTTGCAATTTTTTTTGTTGGTGTGTGTGTGTGCATGCTGATTTTACGAGGTCATTACTTCCTTCCCGGGGTTCATAATGTTCTGTGGTGGAAGGTTGTCTGTCTTCTTTATAGCTGTTGGAGAAAAAATTAACTTACAGCTGTAAGTAAGCTATGTCTTGAGCTATTGTCCAAGATTTGAAAGATGACCCAATTTTAACTGATTGCAGAATCAAGAAAGCAATGATCACATGGCTTATTGGCTGTCGAACACCTCTACATTGCTATTCTTACTCCAACGAAGTTTGAGGCCTGCCGGTTCAGCTCCAGTTCGTAAACCACAACCTCCCACATCCCTATTTGAGAGAATGACAATGGTATTTGAATAATTCAACCTACACTTAATTCTTTAATGATTTTTTATTTTTTTTAAAGTGGATAATTTTTGTGAAGTTGAATTATATATCTATAATCATACTCAGGGATTTCGGTCATCCCCTTCTACCGTAAACCAAACTGCAGCGGCAGCAGCTCTCGAAACAGTTCGCCAAGTTGAAGCCAAATACCCTGCTTTGCTTTTCAAGCAGCAGCTTACTGCCTATGTTGAGAAAATTTATGGAATTATTCGAGACAACTCGAAGAAAGAGTTGGGATCATTTCTTGCCTTGTGCATCCAGGTATCTTGAACTCTTGTATGTACTTTGCAATTCTCTCTAAACTTCCAATGTTGTACTTGGGTTTTGGTAAAACATTCAAATACCCAGCTCTGCTTTTTTAGCAGCTGCTTACTCCCTGTTGAGAAAATTTATGGAATTGTTTGAGACAACTCGAATGAGTTGGGATCATTGCTTTCTTTGTGCATCTAGGTGTCTTGAACTATTGTGATTTGTATGTACTTATTCTCCCTAAACTTCCAATGTTGTACTTCGGTTTTGGTAAAACACTTGTGCTTTTTCACGACGACTCTGTGATTGCTGTTGTCTCCTTAAGTGGCAATAAATATTTTCAAGCTACAATTGGGCACATGTGAGGCAGTTATCCTTTGCTTGCAATCACGTGCTATATTTGCACGTCTGTCATAGTGTAAGAATCCTCATACATCTTGTGCAGTAGATGGTAATTCAGAAGTTAATCGGAACACGAGACAAGCTTCTGCAATGTCTGCTTAGCTTTTTGTTCGCCTCTGACTATCAAATGAAATGTGAAAAACCCGTCCTCCTCTCTTTGAAAGTTTGAAAGAAGGGGAGCTTTCAACTTCATATTTATATTTTTTTTATGGGATATGAAAATTATCTCAAGTTTTCAACTATCATGTTCTGCATTATTAAGAAAGTACGTTCTAAATTGCAAGAAGATTGAAGGAGTCTTACATTTTCTCTTGGATTGATTCAGAAGAAAAACAGTCTTGATTTATTACTTGGATTCTAGAAATTATTATGTTGCTGATGGGAAACAAAGACAAGGAAAAACATAGATTTTGTTTTGGATTTTAAAATATAGTTTTATTCAAGTTATGTTTGATTAGATTAAATTAGATTAGTTTCAATAATTTGATGAAGTTCTAGTTTATCAGATATTAATTTTAATTTTAGCTTCTTTACTCAGCCCCTGTTTGATCCACTACTCATTTTCAACCACACATTATTCGATAAAATAATATTTTACATCACATAAATAACTTTTCCTTTTTTTTTAATCAAACATTCTCCATCAATCTACTATTCCAAAATAATGTGCCTCAAACACACCCTCAATATAAAGAGGACTTATTCATTATAGTATGTACCCTTGAATATATGAAATAAACTGATTTACTCTTGCCCTAAATTCTTCTTCTTCTTCTTCTTGAAACCTCTTTTTTTTTTTTTTTAATCGTTTATTTTCTTCTTCAATGGTTCGTTATCAAATTCAGTTCTTGTAGATGTAAACCAATAACTTTTTATACGCCATTCATCATAAAGGCAATCTCCTGTGATAGTGTGATGAGATCATGAGAATCTTTCTCATGCTATTTGAATTTTATGCGTATTATTACTGCCTATATTCGAACTATCAAGGAGCTATGGCTTGATGCTTTATTGACATCTATTTGTTCGGCACTCCATATCATCATGTTTTTGTTATGACATATGGTTTTTTTGTCGTGTTATCTTCATTCTATGTTAATTAATTTTCAACAATTTGGCAAGACAGTTAATGATCATTATATGATAAACTAAAATCCAGGCACCGAGAACCTCTAAAGGTGTGCTGAGATCTGGACGATCCTTTGGTAAAGATTCCGCAACAAATCACTGGCAGGGAATCATTGAGTGCCTCAACTCTCTGCTCGGCACCTTAAAAGAAAATTTCGTATGAATCTCACTTCACCTTTTATACGTTTCATATGCTATAAAATGCTGATGCTAGTTGCATTGCCAGGTTCCTCCAATTCTTGTACAGAAGATATTTTCTCAAATATTTTCATATATCAACGTACAACTCTTCAACAGGTAATTCGGTTTTCCTTTTTTAGTTTCTTATAAAAATTTCAGTATGGAGGATTAGATATCAGTGGATAGTACTAAGAAAGAATAAGAAGCTAAAATCTTATTCACTATTCCATTCCTATCTAATACTGATAAGCAGTGCTTGATGGAACGAGACAGTCTAATGAACATGATTTTAATTTATATTTGTTCCTTAATAATGTCCAATACTATCTAATTGTCTCTACCAAACACACCATTGAAGTCGTGTTCTTCTTTATTTGTTATTGTGAGAGGCTTATTAATTTTATCAAATGTGTTGACTCTGCAGTCTACTTCTACGCCGTGAGTGTTGTACATTCAGCAACGGTGAGTACGTGAAGGCGGGGTTGGCTGAGCTAGAGCTGTGGTGCGCTCAAGCAAAAGAAGAGGTAATTAATTTCCACGAACAAAGCTTTTTCTTATCATGATTCTTTTTCATCAAATTATGAAGTGCTTTTTCCTGCTTTTCTGTACCATATTTCATGATTTCTTTCATGTGACGCCTTTAAATTCTTGGATCGCAGTATGCAGGCTCAGCATGGGATGAACTCAAACATATACGACAAGCTGTTGGGTTCTTGGTGAGTACTTTCTCTTTACCAGTGCGACCTTTCTGTTAACTTAAGAAATACTAGTCACTGGAGGTATTAACAACTGGTAGTTATTATAATATTCCCCAAGACATCTGTTTCCAGAAGTTCAAATCCTAGAAGTCAAATATTTGCACATAGCTCATTGTTAGATGGACATATGATCTTCGTAATTTGGGTACAGTAAAATTGCTGGTCCTATGTGTC
>CAIGRF010342108.1:44875-58420 GCA_903798235.1 Fraxinus ornus
CCATCCTGCATCTTGCCTTCCAGTAGAGCTCCTGCCTTCCAGGATAAATCCTGCCTTCCAGAAGAATATCTGCCTTCCAAGAGCCTTCAAGGAATCGAACTCACGACCTCTGATCTGCCAGCATTGAAGCGCCCTCCTCTTTGCCAGTTGGGATGTGCCCTGGGGGGCCTTCCTGGTTCATTTTTATTTCGGGAGAGAATGGTACTTGAGATTAAAGGAAATTTGAGCATATAATTACATTCACCTATAAATAGAAAAGTTATACTAATACAAATTCTGTTTTCTGTTATAATCATCTTCAAATGGGCAGCCTACAGGTCCGATGAAAGGGCGACAACCTTTCTCATGAGACGAACGTAAAAGTAGAATCGCATTGTGGGGATGTTCCATACAAACTGGGGCATTGTGCATATTCCCATTCTTTCATCTTCCTCTCCACAGCTGCAGAATAATTGGAACTACTGTCAAATATGAATGAAACAGAGCCAGACAGATCTAGATAATCCTTATAAAAATAATTTATAAGTGAAAAATTGAGAATTATAATTGACCCACAGAATCCGCCACCACTTTATACTACAGACTTAAAGATTTATAGGAAAACCGTTTTCAACTTAATGGGCAAAAGAACTCTTTATATTATTCCCTTTCATATTCCGATAGGTTAGCATTGATGAACACAGGCCTCGGTTCTTTACTTCTGCCAAGATTTATTTCCACCAGCTCGTCGAATGGAGAGGTCCCTTCTTGGGGTAGGGTGGGGGGTCTATATACCATATTATGGACAAAGTAATAGAGACTGAAAAATGGAAATTCACGTCTATCCAAGTATGAAAAATACCTTTGTCCGTCATCTATTTTTCTTGAAACTTGTCTTCAAATGCGGTTTTGATGGGCTTTCTTCTCTAAGCCGGATATTGGCCGAAGGTGGAGGAATGGGACGGAGAAAGCTTGGATCCGAGAGAGCTATTTGGGAGGAAAGAGGAAGATGTGAAATCACCTTGTTTCCAAGGCTTTTTTCATTTTTAAGCCAGCCTCTGGTTTTGGTCTCCCAGCAACCCGATTTTGGTACCCTTGAAATTTTATTTTATTGTTTACAAAGCTGCCGTTTGACACCCATTAATTTTTCATTCTCATTCTTATTTTTATTTTCATTATTTATTTCAACCACACATTCTCCAAATAAAGTAATATTACACACAAATCAAAAACTTTTCATCACTTTTCCACCACACATTCTCACATCAATCACTATTCGAAAATTTTTCTTTTCCTCAAAATAGGTTTCAAATAGTGGCGTAATGTTGACATTTAACTTTGACTTAGAAAATTTAGCTCCCATTTGACACCCATTAATTTCTCATTCTCATTTTTATTCTTCATTTCAACCACACATTCTTCAAATAAAATAATATTACACACAAATCAAAAACTTTTCATTACTTTTTCACCACACATTCTCACATCAATCACTATTTCAAAATTTTTCCTTGCCTCAAAATGGGTTTCAAACAGGGGCAAAATTTCAACCATTTTGCCGACACATCATCCATTTTGAATTCCTGTAATTATTTCCTCACTAATGCTCCAAGTATAGGAGCTCTTCTACGAGGGGCCTTACACTGTGCCGAGGCCCCACCACTGAATAAAAAAAAAAAAATTTGTGGCCCCACCCCCCAAATGTATCTTGCCTAGCAGGGGCCTGTAAGTCAGGCCCCTGTACTCCAAACACGATTCTTATTTCCTGTACCCATAGAATTTCTCAAACACAAAATCCAAAACTTAAAACTGAAACACAAAAAAAACAGACCCTTAACGATCTAGCCCATACATTCTCAAATAGGAATTGTTTTATAAATAAAAGTTGCCCACAGTTCGTTGCAGGAAGCTATGATAGCTACCTATGTTAGCTGCTAGCCTGCAACCGCTATTTTTTTTAAGCTTGACTCGTCGACTTACACGGGTAAGCTCGAGCTCGAGTCGATGCTCTAAAATGGGCCTCGGCCCGATGGAACAGAGCCATGAGCCAACCCGGCTCGTGCTTTTCCCGGCTCGAACCACGAGTCACGTCCCTGAATTTATCCAAATTAGTCTTGGGCCTAAGATTATAGGGCCGTGACCCACGATCAGGCCCACACGATAAGGCTCCGCCGGAATACAAAATCCATCGGAAAGATCGGGAGTTTAGCAATTGATGAAAGGAAGCTGAAATTTCAGGTGCAGAATGGCGTCAATGGCTCTCAGTGTTCGAGCCTTTAACTCTCTTTCTCTCTCTACAACTTCTCTTCACAGGAACCAAATTTCTGCTCTCTCTCACCTCCCCATTTGCAGTTCAAATCTGTCCAGATATAGCAAAAATAGCATCAAATTCCACGGAAATGTAATATCAAGAACAGGAAATGCGGGACGCACAAAGATTCGGGCGATGTCGTCCGATTCAGGATTGGAAGACACTGTGAAGAAGACTGTTGGTGAAAACCCTGTTGTGGTTTACTCCAAATCTTGGTGTTCGTAAGTAGTGCAAGCAGTGACTCTCTCTCTCTCTGGAAGTTTTAATTGTTTCTTGAAGAAATTTGAAAAGACTTCTTGAATTTTGTGCTGAAGGTACTCTTCTGAGGTTAAATATTTATTCAAGAGCCTTGGTGTGGAGCCGCGTGTTATTGAATTGGACGAATTGGGTATGTTTTGATCGTTTCTTATACATAATTCATTTCTGATTATATTTGTGCACCCGATTCTCACGGAAGATTCAAGATTCCATATGTTTGATTGGATGTGGTGTGTGTTCTATAATTATGTTGATCCTTCATATGCATAAAATCTTTTAAATGGTTCAAAGAATTTGCTGATTGAAACAAAATATTGCTGCAGTAGAAAGCAGTATAATTGTTGCTTGCTGATCAGATTCACATGGCTAGTTCTTGTACCGGGCAAAGGTTTTTATTACTAAGTATGCAACTTTCTCGAAAGAGTTTGGAGTGTGTACCTATTTAATAGGTGATATGGAATATAAGGAAAGCTACCATATTTAATAGGTTACCGTTAATGAATTCCTTAGATTTTTCTTTCATTTTCTTGGTTGGGTTTTTCACCCGTCCAGTCTTCTCACTGATAGTTTTCTTGGTTTAGCTCCTCCCATCTTGCTTTAGCAATTTTTGCCCTTTTTTGTGATTAAGCCATGTCTTTCTCTGCGAAGGCATTGTTGTTTTTCTTGTTGATGATGGCATTGGCTCTCTTTCGGACATCCAGGGCTGCGGTATATCAGGTTGCTGATTCTGCGGGTTGGAACGCTTTTGGAACTGATTACGGAACCTGGGCTGCTACCAATACCTGCCAAGTTGGAGACTCCATAGTTTTTATATACAACCTTCAATTGCATAATGTCCTGCAAGTGTCCAAACCAGATTATCAAACATGCATAACCTCAGCACCTCTTGCAACCTTCAACACTGGAAGTGATTCAATCCTTCTTCAAACCTCTGGGAGTCACTACTTCATCTGTGCTTTCCACTGTCAATCTGGAATGAAAGTTCCTTTCGAAGTCACTGCCAGCAGCAACCTTGTCTACACCGGTCAACAACGTGTCTCCACCGGCTAGCGGACGAAGAGATGAGGAGGTAGATGATTGTATGATTTGTTGGAGAGAGAGTTAGCCGGCGGTAGGGACCCCTAATGTTGTGGTAGGTGGAGGAAGACGGTGAAGGGTTGAAATTGGGCTTGGTAATGGGTTGTGGTGACTTGGGCCAAGATGAGCTGGGTGAGTTGGGTTGTATATTGTTGGGTCAGTTAAGGTTGTATATAGGGGCTAGGTTATATTAATATATGGTGGCTAGGTATGGGTATATTGTAAGATGGGGTGGGGTTGTATGTGGTGGCCGGTTTAATGATATTGGGTTATACTGGGAATGGGGAATTTTTTTATTTGTTTTGTTCATTTGGACTATTGTTATGGCCTTGGGTTAATTGGTGTTAACGGGCTCGTATATGAGAATGCAAAGGGATGAGAGAGACATGGGAGTACACTGTTGAGTTTTGGTTGCTCGGGTGATGAGCAAGAGTTTTGGATTCTCAGAGAAGGATCATCTTTGGATTTTTTTGGTGTACGCTGCTCTGTGGGATTTTTTCCAACTATGGCATCTTGGCCAACGTCATATTGTTGGATTTTTGGCCGGTGTATTGGCCATTAGAGCTTTTGTTAGAACACAAATTATGTGTTCGGATATGTTCTCCCGACTAATAAAGCTCGTTGTGTGTGGTCGGCACACTTCGTGAATTTCTTTTTGGGGTGTGAGCTCTCTAGATTAGTTTTGGAGTGGTTCTTGACTGTTTCTACACTATTTATTGTTCTTGGGTCTCTCGTGGTCACTATTTTTCGTAAATGGTTGTTGTGATTTGGGTCACTTCTTCATGGGCACAAGCATTGTCACTGCCGCCAATTCATGATTACCAGCATCAGTTTGAGGGGATGTATGTCAGTGGAATATAAGGAAACTACCATATTTAATAGGTTACCATTAATTAATATTGTAATTGATAGATACTATATTTAGTTGTGATTTTGGTTTTATATAATGAAAGAACCTCTCACATTGAGAGTCATCGAGTCTTGTTGAGTATCATTGAGTATATTTGACAATATCTTCAGATTTCTGTCTCAATATCTGATATTAGTTGCTGAATTTTTGATTACTAGAAAGTCACTAAATGTCATTAGACCATTTTACTGAACTGTGTTGTTGGAAATGAAGATATAGCAATTTTATTTCATGACAAATGTTACTACCTTCTTGTTTCTGTATTAATTGTTGATGATCTTGGAAAAATGAGTGCTCAGGCCATTTTACTGAACTGCGTTATTGGAAATGAAGATATAGCAATTTTATTTCATTACAAATGTTACTACCTTCTTGTTTCTGCATTAATTGTTGATGATCTTGGAGAAATGAGTGCTCAGCGGCTCAAGTCTAGCAATCAATCTCGAACCACATATTTATCTACATAGTTGATGTAAGTTTGTTTTGCCATTGATGCCTTAAACTTGTCAGACTTCAATTTCCCTGAGGTTCCTGAAGGACTATTTTATTTTCTTGGAAAAATATTAAGCATCCATTGAAGACTGATTTTAGAATTCAAATCTGTCTTCTTCTTGAGGTGTGATATAGGTTAAGAAATCAATGATGTTTTCAGGTCTACTGGTAAGCCACATCTAAATTTTATTCTAAAATATGTGAACAACGGTAATTTCATATGAAAAATTAGTATAGGTGTCTTTTTGAAGATATATGAGATACCATTAGTTGCGCTCAAATTCAGAGTAGGAGAAGGTCCCCAAAATAAAATTATTAAGTGTAACAAGCCTTTCATATTAGATGGAGAACAAGGCAATGGGGTAGAACATAGAATAGACGGGTTGTAACATAGTAAAGACAATTTCAGACTCCAAAGGGTTAAACCACCTTTTTAGAAGAATAATGTCAGAAGCAGTGCCAAAATCATAGGTGGCATGAAGTGATTTGATGGAAAAGATGACTGTGTTTTAAATAGTTCAATGATGGAGTCCCATGTTGAATTAGGAGATACCATTAGTTGCGCTCAAATTCAGAGTAGGAAAAGGTCCCCAAAATAAAATTATTAAGTGTAACAAGCTTGTCATATTAGATGTAGAACAAGGCAATGGGGTAGAACATAGAATAGATGAGCTGTAACATAGTAAAGACAATTTCAGACTCCAAAAGGTTAAACCACCTTTCCAGAAGAATAATGCTAGAAGCAGTGCCAAAATCATAGGTGGCGGGAGGTGATTTGTTGGAAAAGATGGCTGTGTTTTAAATAGTTCAATGATGGAGTCCCATGTGGCATTATATCAATCATGTCAATTATTCTTGACATTGTAGCATGGTTCGACTCCAAAAATGCTAGTAATCTTTATGAGCTTTTCACTAGAAGAAATGGGGCTAAAGCTAGTGAAGACAAAAAGACCCTTGAAAATTTTACCACCTCTCAAAATGAAACTCAGAGTAGATAACCATGTGCTATATGGGAATCAATGAACTGCGGTAAAACTTTGAATGACCTGTTAATACCTTTAGGAGTACGGTCGGTCATCAAAGTTGTCAACCCCATTGTGAAAACCGACACTTGGTTTGTGGACGAGATGAGGACTTTGTTTGCCAGCGAAACAAGTGCTGCCACTGCAACTGCCACTGGGAATATAGAGAATGGGAGAGGCTGAAGAAAAGTATAGTGCATTGCACTTGTAGTTATATAGGGTCATCAAGTAACAAGCGACACAATTGGTAGTCGGATGAAGAACAAACAAACTTACAATTCTTTAGGCGAATCTTCAAGTCTACAAGGCATTTGAGGCAGTACACAGGAGTCCAAGAGTGACAATGAGCTTGACCCTAAATGTTGATTTGAAATGCTCGGGTTTGGCTTCAGAGAGTTGAGGCATTTGTTTTAAATGGGAGGAAATAAGAAGTTTTGCGGGTTCCCAGGTGTGTCTTTAGATGAAGAGGAGGAGGGGACGAGGTTTTACTCTTAGAAATCCCACAGTGACGAGGAGAACATGGAAATGGAAAGAATGAATATTAACATGATGGGAAGGAGGAGTGGAACTGATGAAGTGGGAATTAGAAATTGTTCCATGCAGTTGCGACAACCTTCATAGCTTTTCGTAAATGGGCTTGTGCATGGAGTGGCATACTGAGTCTGGTTAATCCCGTTGTCTTAAATTTCTATTATATGGGTTTACGCCACTTGTTTGGTGCATTTGCTAACAAAATTTTGGCTTAGAAAAAAAATTATTTCTGAAAGACCTCCAGTTGTAGAGAAGTTGGGCCAATATTTTAGGCTGCTATCTGTATTAAGCCCCCGTTTGGCACCCATTTTTTTCTCATTTTCATTCTCATTCTTTTTCTATTTCTTCATTTCAACCACACATTCTATCAATAAAATAATATTACACATAAACCTAAAAATTCTTCTTACTTTTTAACCACACATTCTTCCATCAATCACTATTCAAAAACACATTTTTTGAATAAAATGGGTGTCAAACACCTATTAAGTTTATGCCAGCCCATTTATACGTCACTGTTCTAGTTGTATACTTAAATTTCTGGAATTGTTTGTGCTGTAATAGTTCCTTGTAGTAACTGAATGACAAGGAGCTGATGAAGTCATTGTAATTGACTATAATATTTTTAGTGGCCTGCTTGTTTTGAAGAAAAATTTGCATGCATTCTTATAATAAACCTCAATTCAGTAAGACCATCCCTAACTTACTCAAGCATCTATATCTTCATATGAAAATTCCTAAAGTGATTGCTCATACTGAACTGCATCGCCACGTATTCTTGAATCTCTGTTTTACTAAGTTCTGATTTTTCTACTGTCTTATCCCCTACACTGTGATTCGGAAATGAGAAAGACGTTGACAAAAAATTGCAGCAGTTTAGTTCTCATTATGAAGTTATAATCAGGAGTGAGCCTTAATATGCATTATTCGTGGACAAACTTTCATCCTTTAATTGATTGGACACATCTTGTGAGAAGTTTTCTCATTTTCAGGTTCTGAAGGTCCGCAACTACAGAAGACACTTGAAAAGCTTACTGGTCAACATACTGTTCCCAATGTGTTTATAGGTAACAAATTTTGGAAATGCTGTACAATCTTCCTACGTATATTGATCACATCTTACTTAGAATATAAAGACAAGTCACATGAGTTTACTTTAATATGCACCAGAAATTTGTGTTGTTATGCATAAGTCATCTTGTTTTATATGAGAATGCAATGAACCTGAAATGAAGCATGTGAGTAATTATAGAACACTATATTTATTGATAATGGAGTATAAATATCAAGCTGCTGCTTAAAATGGGAACATTGCACCATTGGTCCCCAACCTTTATATGCAAACAAGTTAGTCCTCGACATTTCAATATATTTGCACAATCAATGCGAGTTGGGGATCATCTTGCTTCTTTCTAAAGGCTTGGAACCACCTCATTACTAGGAAAATAGGTTAAGGACAAATGATGGAACTTTCCTGATTAAAATTTGTCATATTGTCAGTTCAAATTAGGATTCCAAATCTTAAATTTGCATAATTTTATTTATTTCATTTTATCAGTTAGTAGTTAATGTTAGAGTTTCTCTACTAACTTTTGTTTTCATGATCAGGGGGAAGGCACATTGGGGGTTGTACAGGTACTTTTTGTCAATCCTGTCCTTTATGAGTTTGTGACAAAATATTTGAGCTCGTCTCTTGAATGAAGAAAGAAATGTCAAAGTAGTTTTCAACATTCATGCAACGACCCCACTTAGTGTAACAGTATTGTCAAAGGGTAGATATTATTTATTCTATCAAAATAGCGTCATCAATCATCACACTTCTGATAAAAGTAGTAGTGAATTTCTGATACTTTATAAATAATACCCTCCGCATGACAATAAGTTCGAAAAATAGTGCTGCACTTGTTACTTTCATTTTTAATTCGATTGGTTCTGTGAGTTAATTCTTTCTTTCATTTTCTTCCTATTTGCTTCCGATTTGTGCAATATTCTGTCTCTCTGTTTCCTTGAAGCCATGTATTTTGAATATACTTATTTCAAATTTTTGGACGACTTATGGTATTTTACTGCAATTTTATACTATTTTCAAGAATAATATGGACGGCTTATAGTGTGTGAGTACATCTTTCAACTGATTAGACACTTAATTTTCCACGGCTTACAAAATTATGTAAAAGTTCTTGTTTCTTGTTTCTTGATGCAGATACTGTCAAACTACACCATGAAGGAGAACTTGAAGCTTTGCTGTCAGAAGCTGGTGCCAAAAAGATAGGGAGCTAGGCTCGGCTTAATACCCTTGGAGGGATCCTCAGTTCTTATACTGTCGATTCCTGACAAGATACTGTCCTAGATTTCTGTCAGTTTAACGGTACTTCCTGGTTTTTCAAATGGTATCTGGATGAGTGTTTTGCTTGTATTAAGACTAGATTCGTTTTGTTGTTGAATTCATTTCTCAAGTACTGGAGATTGCTCAAATCGTACTTCTTAGGGTTCTTAATTTCTCAAATTCATGATTTCTGACTTTTGACTCTGGAAACTGCTTGTCATGGCTGATATAGTGGTAGCTATAAAGTTAATTGAACGAAGAAGCCTTGCTTGCTTTTGTGCTCTATGAGAGAGATGGCTAGAGCATATTTGCTTAAGCTTAAAAGTTAAATTTGCATGCAAGTAAATTTTTATTTTTAATCATGCTGGGGTCCAATTAAAATGTTTATGGAAAATCCTTTTGTCCCTGATTCGAGTATTCGTGTTGTAGAGCTAAGCCAAACATGCCCATGATGCAGCTGCAATAGAAATTAAGGTCTAGAAGATGCATGCTATATACCCATATTCATACACAAGCAAGCTCTTGTATAAATAGATGCCAAATATTCAACAGGACAGTAGTTCTACATTAATAACAACACAGGATTGTCCTCATTCGACTTCCTGGATTTCATCCAATGCATAGTTGTTTGTCGATACATTTGCGTAATTCACTTTGTTAAACCGCACAACAACCGGGTACCTAGTCTTGGGGTCCTGCATATGTATTGCATACATGTTTGAATATCAAATTTGGACATAATTTACAGAAATATGCCACTGTGTATGTGTTTATATTCACCTGGTCAACTGCAACAACTGAGCCAACTCCCTTGTACCAGTAGGACTCCTTCCTGAGAATTCTCACCTGATATGCCAACAATATCAACTCAATATTCTGCCCTTCTTACAGCAATTCACTTAGATAAATTTGATTGCTTAACGATGTTTCAGTGCTAAACAATAAACCCTTTTTGGAGTATATAAGTACACACCTTCTTATCGACTTGAACAACGTAAATGATCTCATTTACCTTTTTCCATTACTATGCCCTTTTTTTTTCTTTAATCTAATCTTATCATGTGGAGTTGAGTGTATCAAACATGTACACTAAATACAAGGGAAGTTGTCACTCACCTTTGCACCCCTCTTGGGTCCAATCGGAGGTGGCTTGGCTGCTTTTGCACCTTCAGCCGCTGGCGGAGCAGTGGTGGCTGCCGGTGCTGCCGCCTCTTCGGCAGCCTTCACAACCAGCCTTGAATTGTTGTTGTTCTTGGAAGAAAAGAATAGCACACCACTCTTGGGTGCACTTATTGTATTTGCTGTGAAATTTGGTGCCACCACAAATCCAGATGCCATACTGCTTGTAGCCATATTATCTTTACTCTCTCAATTCTATGCTGCAACCAAATTTGAGTTTATTAATGAATAATGCAATATTTCAAACTAATGGGATATCTTTTTACTGGACAATGATCAACCTGAGAAAAGCATGTTATCTCTCCAACCACTGTTATGCTGCCATCTGGCACCATATCCCACTGCTTTGGATAATGTGATCTACTTATTTATTTATTATTCTTTTATTTTTTGTAGAAAATTATCACTACACGTCATTTCTTCATTTTTTGTTTGATAATTTGATCTTTTGGTTTTTTAAAACCCATGTCCTAATTTTAATTGAATTAAAATTTATTTTTGGCTAATCCCAATTTTGATATAAACTGTTTATAAATACTGAAATCATTTTTTATCCACATATTTTGAATGATTCACACATATTACTCCTTTATTTATCATTTATTTTTATTTATTTGTAATTTGAACTGTGTATAAATACTTTTCAAACATGTTTATATGAGTTTATAAAGTATGAAATTATAGTGAAACTTCCAAATTGGATGACGGATCTTCTCTCATTTCACGAGTGACCATCGTTCAAGGTCATGAGTATGGCATTACTGTGCTCTCTTTATTAGTTCACCAGTTTAGGTAGCCCTCTCAAGTCGTCCTCCCAGTTCCCTCCACTCCTTGCAAACCCTCACACCCCCAATGCTCTGTGATCCCCTCCCCTCCACCCCACCCCAATTTTCATTCTTTTACTCATTTTCAGCCACACATTTTTCAATAAAATAATATTTTTCATCACATCAATAACTTTTCCTTCTTTTTCAACAACACATTTTCCATCAATCTACTATTTCAGAATACATTCTTCTTAAATAATGTGGCTCAATGTAGATAAATGAGTATAAATGGACTCTATTCCTTCGCCTTGATAGGGTGCTGAATTGTGGATTTTAATTTTTCTCTTTTTTTACAATAAATATATTTCACTTCATGTTATAATAAAGTGCTTCCTAATGGTATCAGGGTGAGTGATTTTATGAAGGGACACGTTAGGAAAACTTCGTGAGAATTAGCACTCAAAATAGAGTGAGGGATCACCTCTTAATATGTGAAAAGTTAAAACTACTTGGTCACTTGCTAGTTGAGGTTGAGATTGAATGCGATTGGTGGTTGATTGATGGTGGCGGCTACTGCAAGAGGGTTGAGGTGAAGGGTTCACAGAAGATGATGAATATCTTCTTTTTTCTTTCTTTTTCTCTTTTTTTTTTGGGAAATTTTGCTATTTAATGCGAATTATGTGTATAACCTTTTTGATTAAAAAAAAATAACTTCTCAACCGTCAAGTCGACATAAACGATGAAGAACCATTGTCGAACATAAACAATAGGTTGATTATGTTGTGCCAAAAAAAATGTTAGGGTCTGAAATTATGCAAGTACATAGCCCTTGTTTGTGCCCCCTTTTTTGTTCAAAAAAATGCGTTTTTGAATAGTGTATTGAAGGAAAATGTGTGACAAAAAATAAGAAAAAAATTTGGGATTGCGCGTAATATTATTTTATCGAAAAATGTGTAGTTGAAATTGGGTCAAAACACAATTCAAGAATGTGTGTGTATATATATATATATATATATATTTGGACGGTGCTACGTGTACCAAATGTTTTACATAGGAAACACGTGGCGGCCCCCTATTGTGGGGCGCCTAGCCCCCCCAATAGGATGCCGCCACGTGTTTTCTATGTAAAACTTTATGTAAAACATTTGGTACATGTAGCACCGTCCGATTTTGATTGTGTCGGAATCAATTAGTTGAAGATGATTTTGACCGTTAAAAATAATATCTTTTCAGTGAAGATCTTTAAGGGTTTACATAAAACCAAGGTCTTCTAAAGGAAAAATAAAGTTACTTTTACTGAGAACATCGAAATGAGGCCATTTGAAAAATTATTCTGAAAAGTTCGAAAAGAACAAAAGAGAATTATTAGCGTCCATAATAGCGATAGTATCGAAAAAAAAATTATCTTATCTACATAATAAAAGTGTCATAAATTTTACAAATTAACGTATTAAACTATTAATAATCTTTAAAGATAGTTATGGGTTCAACTCTCCCCTCTCTATTGTCATTAATTTTGGTAAAAATTGGAGAACTAAAAATATATGAATTGCAATTTAAGGAATCGAACAAGAGACATCTCATAAGAATTGTAAACTCTAATCAACTCAAGTGAATGGGGCATTTGAAAATGAAATGAAATAATAGTTATATAAGCTAAGAAATTTATCCATCGTAATATTAAAAAAATATAAAAAAAATCCAGGTGATCCAGCACGGCCGGCCGCGAGGGCTCGTTGGGTGCTAGGTCCGTCCCTGATTTTGAGAGGAAGTCACATTGGACCCTTTTTTAAAAAAAAAAAAAAAAAAACTCTTCTAGTTAGAAGAAATACTTCCATAAAATTAATCAAACAAGTCCAATTCAGAAAAGTTCCTTCGAACTTTTCAAAAGTAATGTCAAACGAGCCCTAAAAATAGTTTAAGCTAACGTTTTAAGGGGAGAGGACATTTGGAGATAGGGTAACCTCGTTCACTAATATTTCTCAATTTTATTATTATTGTTTTTTTGTCAATTTATTGTGGCCGGCACAAATTCAATTCAATGGTTGTTAATACGTGAGTGGAAAGGCGAGTGTCATTTTCGTAATTAAGCTCGGATGTCGTTATCTCTAATCAAGACTTTAGAATTCCAGTGGTTAATGCTGCGTTGTCGAGAGATTTGTTTTATTGTTTAATACGTAAAAATTTGATGAGAGAATGTCAACATGCATGCGTTAAAATTTAAACTTGGTAGTCGGCCATTGATTCAACTCGAATACTTGTGCCGGTTTGTCAAATCATCTTTCTCTGAAAAGAAATGCTATTCAAGTTAATTTAATTTTACATATCATTTAATCGCACATTAACGTCAACTAGATTGGAGTTGTAATCTCAGTGAGGATGAATAACATTTTTGTTCTCTGAAAGTCCTCTATTTTGACAAAGCAATTCCAAAAAAGATATTCAAATATGTTGAAATTTTTTGACAAATGTATATTCGTATGTCTAATCAACATAGCTTACATGCTATATTTTCCTATTGGGATTACCCTGGCTCCTGGGAAGCACATCATGCGATTTACCTCCTCCACGATGGTCCAGGACAGGGTCTGTGGTGGGCCCTCAAGGTTGGGGTTCAACCTTTTATAATAGCATCGTTCAACCATTCAGCCACTTGTCACCAAGTGCCATACCTATCATTCTATCAAAAAGAA
>CAIGRF010342138.1:1499-15360 GCA_903798235.1 Fraxinus ornus
AGATGTTTAGTTTTACCAATTTCAAATTTAAGAGATTATATTTAAAATTTAAAATTTCAGAGTTTTTTAATTTTAATTTTTTAATTAATTAATTAATTAAACATGTGTTTTATTAATTAAATATATTAAGGTCACAATTCCATATAATTGGCCACAAATTCCATATAATTGGTCGCATATTATTAATTGATCATAAATCACAATTTTTATGTCGCAAATTATTTTACGGTCAAAATTCAAAAAATTTTATAGGTCACAATTTGTTCATCGGTCACAAATCTATCAAATTAATAAGTCACATATTATTTATTGGTCACAAATCACAAATTTTATATGTCACAAATTATTTTATGGTCACAATTCAAAAATTTTATAAGTCACAATTTGTTCATCGATCACAAATTAAAAAATTATACATCACAATTTATTTATCGATCAGAAATCTATCAATTTAATTAGTCACATATTATATTTCGACCACAAAAATAAATTTTTTATATGCTATAAATTATTTTACGATCGCAAATCTGAAATTTTATAGGTCACAATTTTTTTATCGATCACAAATAAAAAATTTATACGTTTCAATTTATTTCGATCACAAATCACAAATATTATAAGTTACAACTTAGTAGACAGTCACAAATTGTTAAATTATCGATCATGAATTAAAAAAATAAATTAAGTCACACATTATTTATTGGTCACAATTTATCTTTTTCATTGGTCAGGTATTGTTTATTGGTCACAGATTAACCAATTTAATGATCGCAATCAACTGAATAATTTGTGACCACAACCAATACTTGTGACCACCACCGTACCACTCTCTCCGCAGTACCACCGTCACTTTCGCCGTCAAACCATTGCCGCTACCACCACCTCTCGACAGCAACACCACCTCAAACAAATCAACACATCACAGATAACACCACCACATTGTCACGCTAGATCCACCACCACCTCGACAGACCCATTGCCACCAACATCTCACCATCACCTTTCAACCACCACCACCAACTCACCAGCACCACAACCAATATTATCACTCACCACTATCACCCAACCACCAACAAAAAATCAGATCTAAAATTATCAGTCACACAGCACCGTCCCCTTACCGCACCCAACCACCGCATTACTACTTTATCCAATCCACCAACCACACACCATCATCACCGCCTATAATGTCATTGCCAAGATAACCAACCACCACATTCACCCTAAATCCACAACAAAATCGTCAACTACAACTTAGGACTATTATCTTCCCCACCATAGGCGATCGATTCCTTCACACTACTATCTCCAAACACATTGCCTAAATTTCTCTTCACCTCGCAGCCGTCAACACAAACACCCACCCCACCTGAGATCGCGACTTTGACTTCCCCACCATAGGCGATCGATTCCTTCACGTTAACGTCTTCAAACACATCGCCTAAGATTCTCCTCACCTCGCAGCCGTCAACACAAACACTGATAATAGCACATTGATTACATTTTTCACCCATTAATATTTGCGTTTCTATGAATATTTGAAGCCTAAATACACTAAGTAATTTTATATCTTGGTTTATGTTGCAAATTGGTGAAAATGGTGGAAAATGTAAGAAACAGATGAAAAAGGATCAAAATAGAAGAAAGTGAAAGTTCAGGGACTGAAGAACAAATACTCTAAACTTGTTTCCAACCTTGTGATAAAAACTAGAGAGTGTTAGACGTAAATTGGATGATGACAAGATTCAAGGGGATGAAATACGGCCAAAACATGATCACAAATCAGCTTTCAAGCTGAAAAGTTTTGCACCAGTTTTTAGCCTCATATTGAGACCAGTTTCTAACATGGAAAACGACCGAATTGGATGATTATATCTAAATCAAAGTTGTATCCCTTGGATTCAGTGTTTCAACGCATCTNAAGTTTAAAATGTTAAATCTTAGATTTTTTAATTTTTTTTTAAAATTAATTAATTAAACATATATTTTATATTAATGTCACAATTCCATATAATTTGGTCACAAATTCTATATAATTGGTCACAAATCACAATTTTTATATGTTACAAATTATTTTTACGATCACAATTCAAAAAAATTATAAGTTACAATTTGTTCATCGGTCACAAATCAAAAATTTATACGTCACAATTTATTAATTGGTCACAAATCCATCAAATTAATAAGTCACATATTATTTATTGGTCACAAATCACAAATTTTATATGTCACAAATTATTTTATGCTCACAATTCAAAAATTTTATAGGTCACAATTTATTCATCGATCACAAATTAAAAAATTATACATCACAATTTATTCATCGATCAGAAATCTATCAATTTAATTAGTCACATATTATATTTCGACCAAAAAAATAAATTTTTTATATGTTATAAATTATTTTATGGTCGCAAATCTGAAATTTTATAGGTCACAATTTTTTTATCGATCACAAATAAAAAATTTATACGTTTCAATTTATTTCGATCACAAATCACAAATATTATAAGTGACAACTTAGTAGACAGTCACAAATTGTTAAATTATCGATCATGAATTAAAAAAATAAATTAAGTCACACATTATTTCTTGGTCACAATTTATCTTTTTCATTGGTCAGGTATTGTTTATTGATCACAGATTAACCAATTTAATGATCACAATCAACTGAATAATTTGTGACCACAACCAATACTTGTGACCACCACTGTACCACTCCCTTCGCAGTACCACCTTCACTTTCGCCGTCGAACCACTGCCGCTACCACCACCTCTCGACAGCAACACCACCTTAAACAAATAAACACATCATAGAAAAACACCACCACATTGTCACGCTAGATCCACCACCACCTCGACAGACCCATTGCCACCAACATCTCACCATCACCTTTCGACCACCACTACCAACTCACCAGCACCACAACCAACATTATCACTCACCACTATCACCCAACCACCAACAAAAATCAGATCTAAAATTATCAGTCACACAGCACCGTCCCCTTACCGCACCCAACCACCACATTACTACTTTATCCAATCCACCAACCACACACCATCATCACCGCCTATAATGTCATCGCCAAGATAACCAACCACCACATTCACCCTAAATCCACAACAAAATCGTCGACTACAACTTAGGACTATCATCTTCCCCACCATAGGCGATCGATTCCTTCACGCTACTGTCTCCAAACACATCGCCTAAATTTCTCTTCACCTCGCAGCCGTCAACACAAACACCCACCCCACCTGAGATCGCGACTTTGACTTCCCCACCATAGGCGATCGATTCCTTCACGTTACCGTCTTCAAACACATCGCCTAAGATTCTCCTCACCTCGCAGCCGTCAACACAAACACTGATAATAGCACATTGATTACATTTTTCACCCATTAATATTTGCGTTTCTATGAATATTTGAAGCCTAAATACACTAAGTAATTTTATATCTTGGTTTAGGTTGCAAATTGGTGAAAATGGTGGAAAATGTAAGAAACAGATGAAAAAGGATCAAAATAGAAGAAAGTGAAAGTTCAGGGACTGAAGAACAAATATTCTAAACTTGTTTCCAACCTTGNATCGCCACCAACATCTCACCATCACTTCCGAACACCACTAGCAGCAGCACCACCACTACCTCTCGACAGCACCACCTTCTACCACCACCACCAACTCACCAGCACCACGGCCAATGTTATCAGTCACCACCACCACCACCACCAAAAAATCAAATCTAAAATTATTACTCATTCAGCACCGTCCCTTTATCGCACCCAACCACCGCATCACTACTTCATCCAATCAACCAACCACACACCATCATCACTACCTATATTGTCATCGCCAAGATAACCAACCACCACATTCACCCTAAATCCACAACAAAATTGTCGACTGTAGCTTAGGACTACCATCTTCCCACCATAGGCGATCGATTTCTTCGTGTTACTGTCTCCAAACACATCGCCTAAATTTCTCCTCACCTTGCAGCCGTCAACACAAACACCCACCCCACCGGAGATCGCGACTTTGACTTCCCCACTGTAGGCAATCGATTCCTTCACATTATTGTCTCCAAACACATCGCCTAAATTTTTCCTCACCTCGCAGCCGTCAACACGAACACCACCACCACCACAATCCAATCGTGACGCTGTCGGGACTTCGCAGCAACCACGCCGGAAGTGTCGACAGCTATGGAGGTAAATCGCACCAGTTTGTGATTTTGATTTCTCAGGTAGAGTAGAGAGAGTGTGAGATAAAGAGATGTAGGAGAAAAAAGGGGCGACAGTGAGAGAATCGGAGAGAGAGAGAGAGAGAGAATGGAGTGGGTGAAATAATTAGGGTTTTAGTAGAGGTGGCAATTGAGCCGCTGTTCACGCCCACGAGCTGCTCGAGCTCGGGCAGAGAGAGAATGGAGTGGGTGAAATAATTAGGGTTTTGGTGTGTATTATTGGGTATAATGAATTTGTATATTTAATTTTGTAATATAATTATTAATATTTTAAAATTCTAATTATCTGATTTTTGAAATTGAAAGTTTAAAATTCTGGTACGACGTAATTTCCACTACATATTATTAAAGCCCTCCCAATGTGATAGTGTTCACAAAAATAAAAGCCCAAGCTAATATATTTAGCATTTGGGCCGAGTATAGCACTCATTTCGGCCGGGTTACTCATTGGGTTAACGATTCGAGTCCAATCATATTTGTACCAATAGAATTCGTATTGAACGAGCCTAGGGTTTTCAAATGGGGTCGTTGTTGTGGCTCGATTAGTCAAGTCAGGTCAAGTTGAGCTAGCCACACAAACCGTTCATATTCAAGTTGTTTCCGGTTTATGTTTACTTTGTCACTAGTAATCACTTCAGATTTATTCTCCTCACGAATTTGAAATATTTTAATATTTATATAATTTATCAGTTAACATACCGTTTGGTGGTGGGGGTGCTAACATACCATTGGACAAGGGTGGCGGCGGCGGCTGGTTCGGACCAAGGACAAGTTTACCGCAATCTCCTTCAAAGAAACCTGGCGAAAAATGGATTGGACACACTCGAATAAGAATTACATATCAAAGGTAAATAAGATATTATCATTTTCCTATTCAATATAACTGAAAGTCGAATAGGCAATTAGAATTAGATTTTACTAATAAAGAATAAAAAGAAACTATGAATCTTACATTGCTCGACACAAGCTAATACGGTCCAATTTAATAAATTGGCGCAGCCATCAAAGCATTGGCAGTAGTGAGAAGTTCCATTTGCAATGCAGGTTCCATCACCACACCAAACAAGATTACAAGCTGTGAACCATTAGCATTTTCATTCTATGCATTAGTTGGTAATATCATTGAAGTATAATTTTCAACAAAAATAATTTGTGAAATTTACGGTCGGTCAAATTGATGGGTGGCAAGGGCAATAGTGGAGGAGCCGGAGGCGGCGGAGCCCCGTTGCCACACTGAAAACTAAGTGGACCTGCACATAATTCATTGAAGTTCGTAGTTACTATGTTATAATCATCTATATTGATACATTAGAAAGCCACTCTTTTAAGAAATAATTAGTCATTTGATTCTTGAGAGGATGATCGGCAACATTGAGACCGAGATACGACTTAGACTCCTATAAGAGGCGACAGTGACGAATTTTTTATATTAGGCGAAAGCTTATTGCGTTTATACTTTTGAATGTACGTTGCCTTCCATTTCTATCGATTTTTTCATTCAATAAACAAGATATGGATATATATATATATATCAAACTCACATTTAAGCACCGATGAATTTCACGAGATTATGAAATCCATAAATCTAACAAATAATGCTCTCAAGTAAATTTCATATACTCACAATTGGGGATAGCACACGCGGAAAATGGCACGGGAAAAGTCCTATTCCAGCCAGAGGAACACACACACTCATATCCTGTAATTGAATTACTTGAAGCTACACATGATCCTTTCCCACAATCCACATTTTTGCATACATCAGCTGTACACAAACAAACAAATTAAAATAAAATAAAATAAAATCCTAAATTAATAACGAAAACTCGAACATGACATAACACCAGTCATAGTTGCATGTGCACCTTGTTGAACCGAAGTCTGAAAGAAGAAAGGGAAGAAGGAAAGAAGAAGGAAAATGGGAGTAAAATTCAAATTATAGTTTTCCATACTTTTAGGAATTGTAATTAGAGAAAGAGAGACTGCAAAAAATTGTATATATAAGTTATTGTAATGTATTCAATGCATAGTAATTTATGTTGGCGCTTTGTAATTCTCTCCCTGGAGGAAACTTGCTAGGTAAATTATGGCCAGAGTCCTTAACCTTTGACCATTTTTGCAATCTCGTCTCTAACCTTCTTATTATTATTATTATTATTATTTTGGGACAAATGGATACTCAAAGCTTCAATTAATTGGCGGTAACAGTTGTAAATAGAATTAAAAATAAATGAAAATAGGGTTTAATCTGATACAATGTTGACTGTCTCATATAAAACTTTAACCCTAAAAAAAGGGCTATATCCCAATTTTTCAGGTACACAACATGATTTTGGACTCTTAACATTCAAAAGTAAGTTTCCGAGTCCCCGACCTATTTAATTCTATGGAGTTGGATCCTATGTGAAGGAAACCGTAATGTAAATGTCATAACACGACTCAAAATTGAACATTAACTTGTTTGACAGTTAAAAAGGTAGAAAATCTAATCTAATTTCTCTTATAAAGTATTGTTTAAATCACTTATCAACAAGGAGAAATCAATTTGTACAAAAAAAAAAAAAACTATAGAAATGCAATAGAATAGAGACAACAGTGGGTTTCACCGTGTATTTAAAAAGAAAAAATGTGCGGGTCCCACCTTTGTGTGAGTAATCTGTTGCATTTCTGTGATTTTTTTTTTTTTTCGTTTTTTTTGTTTTTGTTTTTGTACGTGCAGCACCTCTCTATCGACAAACATTAAAAACATCATTAACTGACATTACCTTGCATTTGTTTGTTTATGAAGGTGTATGGAAAAAATGATTAAATATTTAAAATGCGGAGACGGCAGTGAGCATTGAGCAAGTTGTAAAGTCAGAAGATTCAATACCAGTTAGATGAGTCGATTTTTTCAATATTGCCAGAGACAAAATTGAGTTACAATTATTACACTAAAGAATCATTAATTGTTGGCCGAATTTAGTTCAATATACAACAGAGAACTGTTAAACTGCAAGTAAGAAATTCATTCGTAAAGTGCGAGTTCGGTTAGTTCGCAATTACGGAGTTTAGTATAGTGACGAATAATGTACGAAACTAGAATTCGACATATTTTTGACATTCCGACATTTGATATATTAGACCCAATTTGGTAGATATTAAAATTCATATTTTAATCTAAATCGAAGTCAACAATTATTTTTTACTATATATTTAATGAGATCCAAAACTTTTCAATTACACATTTTATCAACTTTTATCAAAATCTGTTAAAAAATTAATATTATTCCGTACCAAACATGGACAAGTCTCTTCCCATTTGCTAAGAAAAGATATTGTGCCGAGGTGTCAAAATGACAACCACCAAGGAGACAATAATTTCGAGAAATTAAAGGTGAGCTTGTCTAAGTATGCTTGAGCTAACAAAATGATGATGTAATGATATAAACAGCCAAAATAGGCATAAGAAACGATCAATTCATTGCATGCACAGTACCAGAAATATGTGTATATTGGGAATCTTGTTCTGTGAAAAGAATTCTTTTGCACCATATATGCGAGTCAAATCACAAAATTCTCCAATTATTAAGGGTTAAGAATGGACCACACTGTAAATTGGCTATAAGAAATGAAGATTACAACACCATTCCTTTGTTCACAAGTTCTTCTAACCCTTTCTTGAGCCTCTCTGAAGCGATACGACACTGATCTTCAATCAACCCACCAAATGAAATCCTAACATACCCGGGACAGCCACTGGAGGATCCCGGTATTATAACGACCCCATGTTTCTGAGCTAGCCAGCGAACTACTTCAAAGTCATCGGGAAATTTATCCGGAAGCTTTGCCCACAAGTAAATTGCACCTTCTCCACCTTTAACAGCATCCTTACCCAATGGGGATAAACCTTGTAGAACAATTTCTCGATTTTTGACGAGTTCATTTACACGATCGGTGACCCACTCGGGCCCCATTTCCAATGAGTGAAGTGCAAGTCGTTGTGAGATTATAGAAGCACAAATAGGTATGTTGTCCTGGACTTTAAGTAGTTGAGCTGATAAACCTTCCACTTCTGAAGGGAATGCAATCTGCATTAATGAAGATAATCAAAACACTGAAGTCAATAAACAGAAAGGCAATCTCCATTTGACACAAAGTTTCAAATATAAGCAGCAGCTTGAAAGAAAGCAACTCGGCAAAGAATCTTCTCTCCAAGGCCGGATGATATCGTACAAGATGTTCCGCGTAAAAAATAAAAAAAAATAGAAGTGAAAAGGAAACAAAAGAATATAGTAAAACAAGAAATTAGAATGCAATCATGCAAAGCAGAAGCATAAGAAACTTTTCGCCTGTCCAAAACATTTGAAATTCTTGTTGAACATAGAAAATATAAAGCGTCACTTACATATCCAACTCGCCATCCCATCATTCCATAAGCTTTAGAAAAAGAAAATACGTTGACTATGTGATTCCCCTCTAGACAGACATGCTTCCGACCATCATACATGAAGTACCTGCATATAGACTTGACACTCAATTAACAATTATAGATTGTCTGATATTAAGACCAGAATACTCTATAACAATCTAGATAAACAGATTAATATTTGAAGTGCAACAGTTTGGAGCAATTCCATTTATTGACACCTCAGTGCCGAAATTGTAAGACATGGAATTATCCTAATTGGTGTGATTACGCATAGAGATCAACAGTGGTTAATGTTTGGACACTTCCAAGTGAGACAGAAGTGAAATTCTGTAGCATAACAGGAGTAGTAGTGTTTCTATATTTAATAAATGCCAATTACTTGAGTACAACAGCTATAACACACTAGTGGCACTTTTTTTAGTGCTGAAGTGCAAAGCTTCAACGAAGTGGGAAAAAAGAAGGCGGCTCAAAATGCGCAAAACATAAATAAATTTTAATAAAATTTTGGGATTTTAAGTCCTATTCCATCTAAAATACCAATTTCCTTATAGATTGTAATGTGGTAATTGATGTTTCGGGTGCTGAAAACTGGATTAGGGTCAAATATACTTTCCATCCCCATATTTCATATTTTGAAAGACCGACAACTTATAATCACTTAAAAGCAATCCCAAGCATGTCATTAGTTTATGAAATACATAAGAAAGGTTCAGCCGAATGCTGATTTCCTCACACTATTGGTGAAACTAATTGATATTTGCTTTCGAAACTCACACCGTAAGCCTCGGCACCTAGATGCACTTTCCACATTTATAACTGTGACTGCATGTTTTTATTTGTGGGAGTGGTGGTGGTGGGCTGCAATACTCCTATGCTTTGGTATTTCATAGACACAGAACAGATGATTAAAACTCTACAAATTTATAGATTTGCAAGATTATGATGGAAACTATTAGGCACCTACAAGAAATAACCACCTCATTTAATTGGTTACGGACAGTCTGCTGTTAGGCTTGTAACAAATTATCAAAAAAATTTATAAACTGTTTGACTACAAATCTAATTGCATATTCAATTTTACTAATATACGATTCTTGGCATCCATTTGCCTCAAAGTGACATAGCTAACTGAAAACTCAGCATTACAGAAGAAAGTATGAATATACTCACTCGTATGTGTTGTCCACCACAAGCCAACATCCAGCATCTCTGCAAAGATCTGATATTCTCTGCATAAAAACGAACATAATCAAAACATAAGGATACATACCAAAATGTGGATAAAGACATAACAGGGGAACTATGTTTACGAATGAACATTTTATAACAGCAAGTATAACTTCATTACTGAGTTCTCTTGAACACTACCCACATGAACACACCCAGTGAGAGAGATACAGAGAGAGAAAAAGAGAGACCTGGAGAAGAGGCTCGGGAATGTAGGTTCCAGAGGGGTTGCCAGGATTTACAACAGAAACAAGCTTTGGTTTTGTATCCTTTAAAGTCCTCTCTAACCAGTCTGAACAAAAAGATGATTACAATCATTATAAAATCAGCAATACCCCAAGCATATAGTTGAGCCTACATGATGTTCATCAGTCATAATGCTTACTCGTACTGAAAACTGTTACATTATCATTGTTGTTCTAATATGATAAAACATTTCAACATTGGTCACTTCATTCTCTTAAAGCAACTAAATGTATTCAACAATACAACTTACAGACATCAACTATAATGTTCAGAAAGAGAGTCAAATCCATCAATGTAAACATAACACACAAGTACACTGAAATAAGGGGACTTCGTAATTCTACTATCAAAATGATATGGTTCTTGGTAAAGATTCTGAAAATTTAAAACTTATTATCTTCAAGGAAAATGCAACCATATTCTGAATCTATCGCATTCTTAACACAGACATCCTTCCACAATTGCAGTAGAAGTTATCAACCTCCAGTAGCCTTTTCACTCACAAACTATACAACTTTATAAGCCATTCACATGGGGACTGGTGTATAATTCTTTCCTTTCCAAGAAAAAAATAGCATCATCCGATTAAAGTACAATTTCTCATTTTTAAGTTTGACGTATTGATCTGAATATCAAATTCTGTGCTAATCATTTTAAAAAAGACGGGAAATATAGAGTAACATCATTTTTCATTTTCATGAGGAAGTAAGCTTACTACAATTATCAATGTAGGACACAGACAAGAGTGGGAATTAAAGAAGGATCACGTAATATATATTATTGATTAGCAAAAATGTAAAAACAGATCTTGTAATAACCAATGGAAAAGAACAGATCAGTGTATAGCTAATTGGCAAACTTCAGAACTATAAAACTGTTATCATCCAATTTGTCGAACAACAAGGGGAAAATTGTCTTCACCAAAGAAAAGTATGAATGACCTACACAAACATAGTCCAGCCGCATCTCAGACTTATTTACCAGAAATGTTTAAAGAAGTGAGGCAGTGGCACAGAGTCACCATTGGCTAAACTAGTGGCGCAGGGAAGCACAGACGAAAATGTGAAAAAAAAAAAAAAAAAAATGAAAGAAAGAAATTCACAAACCACCCTCTAAATCTTGTTGATGCACTCATGAATACCAACAAATGAATACCAACAAATAGGCATAACAAACTTGTTTCTTCTCACATGATACTGAGAACTTCAATTCTTTGATTCGTATAGCAGACCGAGAATAGGACACATAATTGAGAAGAGTCAATTCTGAATTCCTTGAGTCCCACTTTTAGTATACCCCAAATGGTTATGGTTGAACTAAAATCCTAATTCTAGAAGAAAGTATGTAATCCTATTGTAAAGGAAAAATCTAAAATTATCATTAAAAATAACAGATATTGGTTTTCTGTGGAGTTTCTATCACGTGCCCTTCATATCCTTGTTTTGTTACTAGATCATACCAAGATTATCTTTATTACTTAGTGAGTCTGTGCACTTCACTCCCAGATTCAAAACTGCCTTCAAGATTTACTTTATTAATGTAGTTTAAAACAAACAACCCCTCCATCCTTCATCAGGCCTCATAATAGAGAAAGGTTCACTAAGAGATGGTGGGTCTTCTTTTACCGGAACAACCGAAACCAAACTTGACCGTGTTCCGAAACTAAGACCCATAAAAAAAAACAAATACTTTTTCTTTTAACAAATTTGAGCAACATGACAGCATCTTTCTTTTACTTAGTTTTAAGATTTTGATAATTATTTATTCTGGCCTCAGACCTTACATGAATTTTAAAATGCTCAACAGAAGAAGTACCTTGCTTAGTAGCAGCATCTGTCATTTAATCATATATTTGGGAACCATTCTAATAGGTTTTCAAGAGACATGTGTCTCTTCCCAATTTCACTCTCAATTTCTGGATGAATTCTCAACATAAACCCCTCCCCCTTTTGCTCTAGTCGGCAATGTACTATACCAGAATTTCCTGTTCTACCCTCCTCCATCTTTCACTCAACTAATTGAAATAACAATACAAGGATGGAAATAACATAACAGAATGCCAATATAACCAAGTGCTAATGTGGCTTGAGCATGTGACTCATCTGGGGGGTCTATCACATTCCTAACATAAGAATATGTTATCTAATGGGCTCTCAGATATCCTTGGTTCTTGTCAAGAACATACACATTATGTTGATCTCCTGTTGCACTAAACACCTTCGCCAAGAGTCCAGGACCAAATCGTCTAGTCCTCTTGATCCCAGACGACAATATTTGAATTATCCTCACTTGGAACAAGTCCAATAAACATATTTCCCTTTTCCTTCAAAATTGCAGCAGTTGAGACCATACCAGGTAATTGTGGTCATTGAGTTTAAACTTTAAACGAATTCTGAAAATTTTGGCGATCTCCAAGAGCATTGTGGTCCATTGAGTTGGGAGCAGATTTTGGATAACGGGTGACTTGTTATCCATCACAAACATTGTGGTACAGGAATGATGATGTTTTCTCAGAAAGCAGGCTGAGATTCAAAGGGGAGAGAAAAAGAAAAGGAAAAACATGAAAGGAGAAGCTCTGCCATTGGCAATGAAGGGCCACAAGAAATACAAGTCCTAGGGATGAAGCTTGGCATAGATAGACCAAAAATGCAGAAGGTAGCCCTAGCACCAATACCATGAAACAGATTATACTTCTGCTTTTCCCATATCGATGCAGAATACAATTTGTATAAACTTTAAATGACTTCCCATAGACATTAAAATAAGAAAGTTATAATTACCAATCACTAATTTGTTCTATAAATTACAGATACATTCTACCAAGCAAGAATAAAATCTTACAAAGCAAAAAAAGGTAGGAAATAACAAATATAAGAGATCCTAAGAATCCAACAAATTCAACGAATAGCATGTCCTATCAAAGCAGAGTTCTGAGTATTTCAAATTTTAATGAATAGGTACAAAACCCTTTTCAAATTTTTGGAACAGATCAAAAAACATGGTTCAATTATTAATGGGGAAAAAAACAACCAGCTTCTATTATTATGAATAATTTCCCAATCTGACTAGTTGTGAAAAATAGATAGTTCCTGGTGCAGAATGACATAATCCATGCAGGATCATAAAAACAGGGAGGTTAATCGATATTTAGGGTGTGTTTGATCCACATTATTTTGAAATAATGTATTTTGGAATAGTAGATTGATGGAGAATGTGTGGTTAAAAAAGAAGGAAAATTTATTGATGTGATGAAAAATGTGTGTTTAAAAATGAGTATAAGAATGAGAATGAAAAAAATAATGTAGATCAAACAGGGGCTTAGAATGGATTATATTTTGATCATTGACCTGCATCAGGATGAAGCATCTTTGGATCACCAGGGCCGACCAGAATGTCAGTGACTCCTGTCATCTGGAATGACATGTATGAATTGAAGTAGTAAGGAGCAAACATGACGACAGAATCTCCAGCATCACACAGTGTAAGAACAATATTAACAAAGGCCTGCATTAATTTGGGAAATCATTTTATTAGAAGATAATTAAAGGGCAGAATAACACCAAATAATTCTGTTCTTGTTACATTCCAAAATCCATAAAATTGCAATATACATCAACTAATTGGATCCCCCGTGAAATCACACTCACTAACACCATAAGCAACTATTATATTGAAATTCAAACGAAAATCAATTTATAAGATCAAAAAATTTAGACCTCTCAAATATCAA
>CAIGRF010342138.1:15583-32675 GCA_903798235.1 Fraxinus ornus
AAATTTTCATACCAAAAGAGATTAATAGCAAAGAAGAAAATATTCAAAGTGAGAGGCAAGCCTATCACAAAATACACGTGGCACGTGTGATTAGTAACCTCAGCAAACAAATAGAAGTCCAGAAACTATCCAAACATGGACGAGTAGTCCAACTGATTTCTAAAGAATCTAAAAACTTCCTATATATTGATGACCAAGAGCCGAACTTAATACCTGATTTGCACCAGCAGTCACCATCACTGAGGATCTGTGTAAATTATTTTCATGCCGTAACTGCAACAAGAAAATGAAATGATTGGTTTAGAAGAAGTGGGGAAAATTGACTAGACATGGTTGTATACAGATTTTAATTCCACTCAAAGGTCCTAATTTATATCATGAACCAGAAAATTGAACCAGTGAACCCTTTTCAATGATTATCTTTCATACATAAGCCATTACAAGTCTGTTTACTCCTCCATCGGGTGATAATAACATTAATCACTTAGCAGAGTCAAAGAATCTGTGTTATAGCCACATAATGAACTTTAGGTAAATATGTAAAATCATAGTTTTACCTTTTTCAGTAATGCTTCTCTGAGCTCAGGAAGACCTTCATCAGCACCATAACGACTGATCACAGGATCCCATACAAGTTTTTGCACCTTCTCTAGAGCTTGTTTGGGTGGTTGCCAGTACACTACCCCCTGAGAAGCAGCATGACAAAGTATGGTAATGGCCAAAAAATAGCCAAAGTAGGCATGTAAACAAATCTTTAGTAATGTGACTTGAGAGCTACACAAAATGAAAAATAAAATATGAACTCCTAAAATTATTTTTTTCCATTCCTTGCAGGAAAACAAATGAGATAAGTCACTCTCATAATCACGCTACAATTTTAAAAAGTAACATATTTTAAACTCTGACAGCAAAAACGATTTCACTTCCAATACTAGCTGAAGTGCTAAACTATAGTCACTCAGTGCAACTTATAGCCTGTTTGATGCAAATTTTTTGACAATAGATTTTGTGAAAAGAGGTTTTTTCAAGAACGTGGGTAGGAAAAAACTATGGGTCTACGTGTAATTTTAATTTACTGGGAGAATGAGCAGTTAAAAATGAGGTTGAGAAAAATGAGTTTGTAAAGAATGTGTACCAAACAGAGGATTAGTTAAGCCAAGAAATTATCAGTAATCTATAAATTAATTGTATCCAGACAGCAAACAAGTTAAAGACTTGATCTTTTAAAGTACACACGTGTTGCGAAATAAAACCAATTTAACCGATTCATAGAGATATTCAGTTAGGACATCGAGGAAAACATGAAATTCATTATTAAGTGCAAACGTTTACTGGATCCATCATCTAATTCATTCTAAAGTGCAAAAGTTCAGTACCAGAAAAAAGTTTAGCAATTAAGAAAATCATAAAAAATTACTCTTTCCAAGAATTTGTTCAAACCCAAAAGAAGGACAACAAGAAAAGCATTCACACTTCTCAATTTCTCGAAAAGAACATGACCAATAACTTAAAGCATACTTCAGAAGTTTAAGGCAAAAAATTAACAATTTACATTGGGAAAAGTAAACAAACCTGAGCCAGAGAAACACAATCTTTCACACCTCGGATCAGCGCTTGTATCTGCAGATTTCAAGCAAAAATGCACAGATTTCACCACTATTAAAGATAATTCCTTTCGCTAAATAAATAGATTAGAAAAATTAAACCAAAAGCACATACAATTAACAAGAAAAGGGAACCCATTTCAGGAAATGATGGAAAATTAACTACCTGAACCATAACAGGGGGATCAGTAAGCAAAGCCCTTCTTGCAAGCATTCCATGAGAACCCATTTTCCTCCGAATTCCTCGGGCGTTTTTCCTCGGGTATCCGCTAAATTTCTTGTTCAACGTTGTATATAGCCGCAAAAGCTAAAAGATTCTGTCTTTTTCTCACCCTGGCTTTCCCCCTTAATAATAAAAAATAATAAACCAATTCAGCTTGCAAGAGCAATGAAAAAAGCCAAAAAGATCAAACACTTTCAATTTTTCTACATTTTTTTTTAAAAAATTGCAAGAAAAATTTACCTTTTTTAAGGATATGAGAAATGTATTCTCAGTACAAGTTTACGTTACAAGACTTCTCTTGTATTTATGGGTTTTAGTTTTTTATTTATCCATTTTCTCATGATTTATGGTAAATGATTGATATTCTATAACTGGCAGTCCAGAAAAAAAAAAATAAAAAATGTTAAGGTTCTTAGACAAGATTTTGGGCAAAATTTTAATAAATTTTGACCTTTTAATAACTTTTTTATGTTATAATTAATTTATGAAAAGAGAGAAATAAAGTTAGAGATAAGAATTTGTTTGGACCTATAAAGACCTACAACAGAGTTTTGGCTGGCTGATCCTGATCAATTAGCCAATTAGTTTTCTCAAATTGAAAAGGACTGAAACTGATTTGGTTCAGATTACGGCGATTGGCACAAAATAATTCTCTTGTACAGTTTGTGTACATAAATAACTTCATCCTTTCATTTTTGACAAAATATCCCCAAATCAAGCAAATGTTGCTGAAAACAACCATGTCGTCCATTTTCTTCATCAAACTATCGTAAAATGAAGAATACGTTTATCTTTAAATAAACAACAAAATAAACAATTTTAAAACAATACTTTTTTTAAAATGAAGAATTTACGTTTATCTTTAAATAAACAACAAAATAAACAATTTTAAAACAACAAAATAGAAACTAATTAAAGCAATAATTGTAATTATAGTCTCAAACTATTGTAAAATGAATAATTTACGTTTATATTTAAATAAACAACAAAATAAACAATTTTAAAACAACAAAATAGAAACTAATTAAAGCAATAATTGTAATTATAGTCTCAAAATTTTCAAACAGTACAAGGAAGTCCCAAATAAAACAATTACAAAAATAAACAAATAAACAAATATTTTTCTTCTCCATCCAACTCAACACCACCACCACCATACTTCTTAATCTACAACTTCTCTTCATCCCCACTCCGCCACCCTGCCCTACATCAGAAACCTAATGTACTACATCAAGGATATCTTCATCGGAATGTTGTATTCCGACGTAAATTTCGAAAACAATCAAATATCCAAGAGGAAGAAACTTGTACTTCTATCTCTCGTTGCTCACTCTTATTTATTGGTATAGTTATTGCAGTAATTGTCGGAGTAAATTCAAGAAAAAGTCCTAAATTGCCGGTATAAAAATCTCCCAAGCTCACACCATTGTTAAATTTTCATGCAGTATTACATTATATTTAGATTTTGTTAAAAAAATTCCTTTTTTGTTTTAACTTGTTTCCTCCTATGTTAATATTTTGTCACTTAAAATCGAAAATGTCATTGGTCAAGACTTGGATAGTTATAACTTAAGACTTTTCTTTATTCTAAATCACATATTCCTTCAGAAATTAATTTTCTTATTTTTTTTATATTTTTTATGTATCCATTCTCCAAAAAAGAATTATTTTAAAATATATATTACGAAGACGTTTAAGCACATAGACTTGGACAATTTGGCTAGATTACTTTGGCATTCTCTTCGTACATCATGATTGACATTGTGGAGGTATAAAAATCGAAGTCATTAATTGTTTTAAGTGCTAGAGGTTCACCTTGAACAAGCAAGAGAGATACATCCTATGGTGCTTGTAGAAGTAAAAAACAACCATTTATTTAATCCAATGTTAAGTTTAAGTTTAAGCCTGGTAAGGTTATAATCCTTTAAAAAATCACAACAATTTCATATTAAGTGATTCAAAACTCCAACGTGAATCAACGTTACTCTTAGAAATAAACGAACTTCAAAGATACTGGATACTCCAAATTACATTTACTACGAGTAACGTTGATGAATATATATACAAATTATTCATCACGACGACAGTACCCAAGGGCACAATAGACAAGATTTTAACTTTTAATATGGTTTAGTTGAGAGTTTCTGATCCTTTCTTTGTAAAACATCATGCTCCGCTTTCTTAGATTCAAAATGTCTCTTAAAAATTTTACAATCTTTCTACAGTTGTTTAGTTTTACATATTGCTCTTCTGTTTGAAACCAGTTTCCAAGTTGTCTTTCATTGTAGGCATAGAGCTCGAGCCAACATCATTTCCCTCTCAGACTCAAGCTTGTTCAGCAAATGAAAATTCACTGGACAGCTCCTACCTAAGTTGAGTGGCTTTTTCTTGGCTCATTCCATGAAATATCTAGACAAGAAAACAAATTTGTAGAAGCAAAAATGCTTTCTTTCCATTAAATTTCAAGTAGGCACAAAAACAATGAGAAAATAAAATAAAATGCATGTAAAGCGGTGTCTAAGATCCCGAAGAAGGGAATCAATCCATATGGCAAGCCCAAGTCATAGAAATGATGAATATAACAACTTCAAGAATGAAATTCTTCAAAATTTTGAAAAATCCTCATCAATTCATCATAGGTCAACATTTCAAAGCTCAAATTGTTTCTATCACCTTATTTTTTGCAATCTCAGTTAGTTCTATAATTTCATGTTTTCTTTCTTATAGCTTTTGTGTAACCTTATTGATGCCCGAAGTAGGGATCGTACTACAACTGCACGCTGTCAATCTCCAACTCCTCTCGAGATTTTTTGGTTAGAATCTTTAACAGAAATAATAAAATGATTCTGGGCAGTACTTTGAGACTCACCACCACCACAGCCGGCTTCTTGTTCTTTGGAAAAAAAAAAGAATAGAAATCGTTAAACAAAAAAAAGGCAATTCACTAGAGGGAAATCGAACAAAAATAGAATGAAACAAAAAATTCAAGGTTTGAAGATCTGGTTTAAATCTCTAGGCTTTCCTTATGAGGAGAAAGAATGATACAGCCGGGAGAAGCAGGGGAAAATGCTGATTTAATATATACGACGTCGTATCCTCTACAAGGAATTTTAGACGTCGTCGTTTTTATAACCAGCTTGGGGAGAAAAAATGACGTGGAAATCGAATGGGATAAAACGACGTGGAAATCTAGACAATAGAACGAGATATAAAATGCCCTTTTTATATAGTATGGATTGGATAAAAAATAATTTAAATAATTCTAAAAAATCTGCCATTCTCCATTTGCAACTTAGGTTCCATATTTTTTAGCTCATACTCATATTTTATACATGAAACCAATATTTCTTAACTTAGGCTAGATATTTGTTTACATTCTAACGCATAAAATCTAACATTTTCCTAATGTATTGTGATTTAGAAATTATAGTTTCACAACTACACATGTATTGCACCTAATTTTGTTTTATCTATCTAAAAAGGGGAAACAAGGTTCAAATTACTATCTTTGATCCCAACATAGCATCTCTAGAAGATTGACTTGTCCTATCCAAAACATATTTAGGGCATGTTCGGTATGATTTAAAATCCAATTAAAATTGAAATTATAGTCGTTATTGGTCTCACTCGTCTAATAAAAGTCAACAATAACGGCTAGTTTTTCAATTTTAATCCGATTTTAATTTTTACCGAACACACCCTTAATACCTAATCCAACAGTGAAATATATACTGCACTTTTGTCTTCTACACATGTCTTTACTCTTTTTCATCAGCTACATTAATACATGGACTCAAACATAGACATCTGTAATTTCTAATACCTCAATTGAACCATAATTTCTTCTCTTCTTAGGGCCTGTTTGTTACGGATTCTCCAATTCTACAGTAAATCAATTCTCATTTTCAACTACACATTCTTCAATAAAATAATATTTTCCATCACATCAATAATTTTTTCTTCTTTTTCAACCACACATTTCCCATCATATCACTATTCAAAATCAATTCTTCCTCCAAAAAAAATTCTTCAATAAAATAATATTTTCCATCATATCAATAATTTTTTCTTTTTTTTTTCAACCACACATTTTCCATTATATCACTATTCAAAATCAATTCTTCCTCCAAAAAATCCCTACCAAACAAGCTCTTAAACTAGTACAAGTATTAATTATTTGTTTTCTACTTTTGTATAGACATTCTTGGATCAGCTATTGACATACGATCGAGAAAATTGATTCAAACACATTTTAGCTCAAAATCTTATGTTCAAGATATCATTCTCGTTAAAAATAAGTTTACATAACCTCTTTTTTATTTATTTGTTCTAAATTTAAAATTCTTTTTACTTTATTTTCACACAAACTTTTTTAACCTCCAGTATTTCCTAGGTTTTTCAGGTTTGAAATAGTTGTGTTAACAATGTGGAGTGATTTTGTGGAGAAAGAATGCACTCTTATATCTGAGAACTTGGTTAAAAAACCAATTGTTGGATAACAATTGAAAGTATCATCTTTCAATGATAGCCTTTGCACAAATATATATAACATCAGTTTAAATTTATTCACATGCCATTTACACAAAATTTAATTTTACGTATAATAGGTCTTTCTATATAAACAAAACCCAACAGTTCTTCCATCATTGATGCTCCTTTCGAACTTTAGTTAAAATCTTGGTATTTCGTCTTAAATCGTTCCTTCAATTTCGTTTACTTCCTAAGCTTTTATCAGAGATGCTGCATCATTCAATTTTAAATCTATAAGTTCACTTCGTTTTTCTAAATGTAACCATCTATATATGTTACTGAAAATGCCCAATACACACGATATTAAAATAGGATCTTAAAGAATTAATCTCAAAACAGAAATTAAAAGATTGAACACAAGATTTCTTTCGGCCTAATCCACGGAGGTTCGGCGATCAAATCTAACGCCTACATCCTCCGTTGAGCATCCAAATAATATGATATTGCTCGGTTGCACTAAATAACCAAAAATATGGTAGCCAACAATTACAAACAATCCAAGAGTACAAATCGAAGTCACAGAGACTTATCTTTTACATAGGCTTTGGATCGAACACACCCTCAAAGCACAAAACTGGCCAGATCACAAAGTTCTGCCAAGCACCTCACAAACCACTAGAATCACAAAGATTCAAATCAACCAACACTCAGAGAAACATTACTTCTCAACAATCAGAAGCAGATCTAAGAGATTTACACAGATTTACACGATTCAAACACTCAAGAATGTAAACCCTAGGTAAGAATGAGGTTTCTCTCTAAAGGAAGAGAACAGACTCGAGAACCCAAAAGCCAGAAGAATGAACTGAATGATCCAGCCAAAACGTCTCGCACAAGATATAGCTAGAATTCCATCCAACGGTAAGAAAGGTGCTAGGTGTCAACAATCCAGCCAATGTCTCCAATTAATAGAAGTGTCAATTTCCAAAAGCACGACTTTAACATAATTGTTGGAAGCACACTTTAATAGTTAAGTGAATGGTTCAAATCTCAACAATCTGCACCTTGCTTTCAACAATTTGGTTTAGTGCAGCCAAGAGCAACATGCAACATCACAGATTATTTTTCATTTGCTCCAAGTACCTATCAACATTACATAGTATCAATAGATAATAATTTCAAACAATTAAGAAACTTGTTTAAATGTATTATCTTAGTTCCCATATCTGAAGGATTGAACTGAGTGGGTATTTTACCAATTTTCATGATTTCCTTTAATATGACATCTCTAATAAAATGATATTTAATGTCAATATGCTTAGTCCTATCATGAAACATGAGATTTTTACTCAAGTGAATTGCACTGTGGTTGTCAGAATACAATATAGCATTTTCATCAACAAAACCAAGTTCATTTAATAGTCTATTCAATCATATTCCTTCTTTAACAGCATCTGAAGCAACTATGTATTCTACTTCAGTAGAAGATAGAGTAACAACTTTTTGCAGTTGGAATTTCCAGCTTATAGCAGTATCACACAAAGTAAAGAAATAAGCAGAAGTAGACTTCTATTGTCCCTATCCCCAGCAAAATCAGAATCAGTAAACCCTTTTAACATAATTTCCCTTTTATCCAATTTAAACACAAGTCCTAAATTTTTAGTGCCTATAAGGTATCTTAAAAGCCATTTTAATGCATGCTAATGTTCTTCACCAGGATTGCTCATGAACCTACTAAGTTTACTAATGTTATGTGCAAGATCAGGTCTTGTACATACCATAAGATACATCACAGAACCAATGACATTTGCATAAGGAATTTTTGACATTCTATCAAACTCTTCATCAGTTTTAGGACAGAGTTCTGCCGATAGTTTAAAATGATTTGAAAGAGGCAATGTAACAGGCTTGCAGTCAAACATGTTAAACCTTTTCAAAAGTTTAACCACGTAATCATGTTGGTGCAAAAATAACATGTCCTTATCTCTATTTCTCAAGATTTGCATGCCAAGGATCTTTTTAACTGGACCAAGATCCTTCATATAAAATTCAGATTTCAACATACATTTGATATCATCAATTTCAGATTTATTACAGCTTGCAAGTAACATGTCATCAATATAAAGTACTAAGTACAGAGAATTCTTACCGCCATTACCTTTATAGTACAAACACATATCATAATTGCTCCTTTGAAAACAATGTTTCACAACAAAAGTGTCAAACCTCTTATACCACTGCCTTGGAGCTTGTTTAAGCCCATAAAGAGATTTCTTTAATAAACATACAACATTTTCAAGATTTCCCTTAACATAACAAATAGGCTGTCTCATATATATATATTTTCATCTAAATCACCATAGAGAAAGGCAGTTTTAACATCTAATTGGTCAAGTTCCCATTAAAATTGAACAACAAGGAGCAAGTATACATCTAATGGTGGTATATTTAACAACAAGAGAAAATATTTCAGTGTAATAAATACCCTCTTTTTGAGTAAAGCCTTTAGCTACCAACCTAGCTTTATACCTAATACTTTTATTCCCCCATTCACCTTCTTTTATCTTAAAGATCCACTTGCAATCAATTAGATTTTGGTCTTTAGGTCTTCTAACCAATTCTTAGGTTTTATTCTTAAGAAGCAAATTCATTTCATCATCCATAGCAGCTTTTCAAGACATAGAATCTTTACAATTTATAGCATCATCATAGGAGTCAGGTTCATTTTCAGATTTATTTTGATAAGTAAATAATGAAACCAAATCATCATTATCAAACCTTGTAGGAGGTCTAATCTGTCTCCTTTCTCTATCTCTTGTAAGTTGGTATTCATCAAGAGGTAGATTAGGCAAATTAGTTTGTTCTTCAATTTTAGAAATATTGTCAATTTCAACAAACATATTATTGTCATCAAGATCAGAATCAACAGCAAGTTCAGGTGGTGCATGTATGCTATTTGCAGTTAAAGAAGATTCCACCTCAATTTGAACACCATTTTCATTCAAATTATTTTACTTTCCTTCCAAGCATGGCATAATAGATTCATTAAAGATAATATCTCTTCTAACAATAACCCTATAGCCTTTTTCATTTTTAACTCATAGTCTATAACCCTTAACATTTTCACCATAACTCAAGAAAACACATTTAAGTGATCTAGGTTCTAATTTACCAATACTTTGATAAGCATATGCAGCACAACCAAATATTTTCAGGTGAGAATAGTCAACAAGATTTTTAGACCAAGCAGTTTCAGGCACTTCAAAATTTAAAGCACTAGTGGGTGTTCTATTCACAAGATATGTAGCAATTTTCACAGCCTCACCCCAAAACAGTTTAGGCAAACCAGAACTTAAGAGCATACATCTCACTTTATTCAATAAAATTATATTCATTCTTTCAGCCATGCCATTTTGTTGAGGTGTATAAACAACAGTTTTATATCTTAAAATGTCATGTTCTTTACAAAAATTGTCAAACTCATAATTGCAAAACTCCAAACCATTATCTGTTCTTAGAGTTTTTATCTTATGATCAGTTTGGTTTTCTATTTGAGTTTTCCAATCTTTAAAAACAGAAAAAGTTTCATCTCTTGATTTTAATAAGAAAATTCAGATTTTTCTAGAGAAATCATCAATGATCAAAAGATAGTATCTAAAACCAGTTAAGGTAGACACAGAGGTAGGACCCCACAGATCAGCATGCAGATATTCAAGTATTTGTTTTTATTTATGAGTTCCAGGTAATAAAGGTAATTTAACTTGCTTGCTAATAACACATTGTTCACACAAACCAAAATCACCAAGATTTTGTTTTCCAAAAACTCCTTTATTTTGTAAAGACTTCAAACTCTTTTTGCTAATATGGCCAAGTCTTTCATGCTATAGTTTTGCTAAAGTAAAGTTGTCAGGTAAAGCAACAGCAGTTAAACCAAGTATAGGTTTTGCATTTAGAAAATAAAGATTATGTCTCTTAGGGGTGCTAATGATTAAATCATCACCCATAAGAATTTTGATATGTCCTTGACCCAATTTAATGTAAAAATCCATGTCATCCAACATTCCTAGAGACACCAGGTTTCTCTCTAGTTCAGGCATATATCTGGTTTCCTTTAAGAAAAGTACTTTGCCATTTTCAAGAAGCAACTTAATTGTTCCTATTCCTTTTACTTTACAAGTCATATTATTCCTCATTATTACCTGCCCCCTGAGGTGGTTTCAAAATCAAGAAAACAATTTTTATTGGGGCACATATGAAAAGAACAACCAGAATCCAAAATTCACTCTTCACACAACTTCTTTTCATTATTAACAAGAACTAGACCATCTTCAAACTTATTTTTGTCACAGACTAAGGCAGAATTCCCATCAGTGAAACCTTTATCTTTTGCTTCATTCTTTTTCTTGTAACAATCTTTGATAAAATGACTCATTTTACCACAATGATAACATTTCTTACCTTTTGTCTTATTCTTGGATTTATTCTTGTCATTCCACTTGTTCCTATTTTCAGTTTGTGACTTAGTGTAGGAATTTGGTTTACTAAATCCTTTTCCTTTTGCAAGTAAATTGTCTCCATGGTGAATCTTAGACTCAGACTTAATCTCAAGAGCTTTGTTTCTTAAAGCAACAATAATATCTTCAGTAGAAATTTGAATCCTACCATATTCAAGAGCAACCTTGATGTCTCTATATTTGTCACTAATGGAGTTTAACAAAACTACAGCCAACTGATCTTTTGAAAGCTTTTCATCACAGTTGGCTAAGTTAGTGGTCAATTTAGTAAATCTATTCAAGGTTTCATCCAAGTCAACAATAGGGTCCATTTTAAAAGAAAAGAACTGTTTTAGAAGAAAACATTTATTTGGAATAGTCTTAGTCACATATTTGACTTGAAGTGCAGCCCACAGTTCAGAAGCAGATTTGGTTTCACCAATTTCTCTCACAACATTATCAGATAAGTACAATAAAATAGTACTCCATGCAACCTCTTCAAGTTCAGTTTTCTTAGCAGGTAATAAGTCAACTGGCCAACTATTATCAAGCGCCCTAGCAACTCCCGTTTGCATCAAGATGGATTTCATCCTTTGACTCCATATATTAAAATCACATTTACCATCAAATTGAAGAACTTCAAACTTTGCAGAAGCCATATTTAAAACAAGTATAATGCACAAGTAGGGTCACAGAATAGCAGCACTCACAATCAGAGACTTATATCAGATTCAACAGCTCAAGAAATCACAAAACACACTTAGCAATACAAGATTTCAGATTGTGATCACAAGATCATTAAAGACATGCAAGACAAGCACAATTAAAGAACACAACAGAGATCACAAGCTATGTTTCACTGATCACTCCAGCAAGATTTCCCAAAAAGACACCCGTACTTGATTTATCTCAGATTCCAGGAGCCTCGCAGGAGCTACTGGACAAAGATTAGTCTCAAGGGGGTTTCAACGGTGCTTTGGTAAATCAAGGGTATGATCAAGAAACCCTAGAAGAATTTAAAAGCTTGTACATTAATAAAAAAGTAAAGATCTCACCCATAGAGTTAGCAACAATTCGAATTCTTTTTTAATGTGCTTTTCAGCAGCCCAAATTTTTTTGATCTACAATAGTTCGAGCCCCTTTTCAAAGATCCAGGTATCTTGTTCTTTTACCCTTTCTGTGAAGATCCAGGTATCGTGTTCCTTCAGTCAAGGCTCTGATACCACCGAAAAGGTCCAATACACAAGATATTAAAACAGGATCTTAAAGAATTAATCTCAAAATAGAAATTAAATTTCAGAAATTAAAAGATTGAACACAAGATTTTTTTCGGTCTAAGCCCAGAAGGTTCGGCGACCAAATCTAACGCCTACATCCCCCGTTGAGCATCTAAATAATAGGATATTGGTCGGTTGCACTAATAATCAAATATGGCAGCCAACAATTATAATCAGTCCAAGAGTACAAATCGAAGTCACAGAGACTTATCTTTTACATAGGCTTTGGATCGAACACACCCTCAAAGCACAAAACTGGCCAAATCACAAAGTTCTGCCAAGCACCTCACAAACCACTCGAATCACAAAGATTCAAAAACATCACTTCTCAACAATCAGAAGCAGATCTAAGAGATTTACACATATTTACACGATTCAAACACTTAAGAATGTAAACCCTAGGTAAGAATGAGGTTTTCTCTCTAAAGGAAGAAAACAGACGCGAGAACCCAAAAGCCAGAAGAATGAACTGAATGATCCAGACAAGATATAGCTAGAACTCCATCCAATAGTAAGAGAGGTGCCAGATGTCAACAATCCAACCAATGTCTCCAATTAATAGAAGTGTCAATTCCAAAAGCACGACTTTAACATAATTGTTGGAAGCACACTTTAATAGTTAAGTCAATGGTTCGAATCTCAACAGTTACTTTGCTTGTTACTTTAACATCATCTAATACAAGGGTGGATGCAAATCTTCAAAAACTTAATAATATTGTAACAAAGAAATGTTAGTATGCATTGACTTCCTCGAGAGTGTCCATTCCAAAGGAATACAAAATAAATCAAATTAGAAATGTAGAAGGACTTCTACTTGTAGTAAGTAACCTTGTTCTTATATTTACCTTTCTAAACTTGAAAATATTTTAGTGCTTAACTATTTTTGAGCATACATATTAATAACTTATTCTTAATTTTTGTTAACACATCAAAGCTACTTTTGGTTAAAAGTAAAACCACATATCACACATTATGATCAGTCCTTCCGATACATGTTGTGCAAAAACTACAGTAAATCTACGTATGCTGACTTTGATGAAATCGATTGCTGCTCATTTTGCAGATACTATCAAGCCAGTGCTGTTCCAAGGTAATAACTGCAGATACAAGAAATAAAATTAGTTCAATATATGTTTTCTCAACTCTTATGTCACTTATCTATGTCATATTACCATAGGGCAAGAGCTACTATTTAATTGCAAGATCCATTAGGATCTATTGATGCTACAATCATAGGAGAACCCGTTAAGAAGTTCTTACAATGCTCCGCACTCACATCTATGAACCAAACAACTTTGGTATGAATCTAACATACATTTTAAGTTATTATACTATAACATATTCATTTACTCTAAATCAACATTCACATTCCAACATGACAAAACAACTCTTCCAAAACCAATCCACATTTCAACAAAGGAAGCTCTATTTTTCTATGTCAAAGCTATGAAACAGAAAAATGGAGAAGATTACAAGTACGATATTATCTTCATCAACAGGAGAAAGTCCTCATGTTAACATTGACGGATGCACATCTCTAACTACATTTGCTGAATCACTCCAATTGAACCAACATGATTCTAATGCATCATCAGCCAGAAGAGATTATTCTCAACTTCCAATCCTTTAAATTCGAAAAACAAGGAAGATGATAAAGATGTTGGCAAGGGGAAAAACATTGCAGTTAATGAATCCAGTGACGACAATTTCGAATGATGCAAAAGGTTTAATCAATGGAGAAATGATACAATTTATAAATATTTTTTTGTCCTTTTTGTCTCTTCCATTTTGAACTTGAAGATGTACCAACAAATGACTTCTGAAATCTGTAAATCAACTCTTAAATATCACTTCTATTTTAAGCTACTGTTCAATAGTTATTCAGCCAAACATTATCTCCAGTTTGGCTCTATATATAACTATTCTACATTAGTATTTTATTATTTTTGTTACTTATATTAAATGGTGATGCTATTTGGTTTTTGCTATATATCTTTTTGTTCCTTTTTGTCTGTACCTATATCCATTGTGTACATTGTACAGCTTCCGACTCATAAGAAAAGGAAATTTTATGAGTAACTACTTCTCACTACAGACATACTTGTACGTATGAGCATTTTATAATTTCAGTTCCTAACAGGTCCAAAATGGAAGTAGAAAACCAATGATGGAATAGACACAAGTGATGATACGATCAACTTTAAATTCAATTGTTTAACATATATTTAAAGATCACTCAATGTAGTGTCAATTAATCATAGATGAGAATCAATGTTCAAGCTTACATATTAAACTATTACTTCTACGTACACTCATTTTTAACATTAACCAACTAAAGTGCAATGCACGTTTACCACAGTAGTACTTTAACAAGGCCCACACTTTCACTACGTCATGGTCCACATTCTCACGAAGGCACAATCACCTTAAGAGAAGGCATGACATAATATTTGAGGCAAGATTGTTTTCATCCACACATCTTCTCAAAAATAATTTCGCACGTTGATTCATAAATTTTCCCTACTTTTTAATTACATATTGTTCAAAAAATTGCTTTTCACAAAATTCTATTATAAAAAAAATCTACATCGAACATGCCATAAACGATAAGCTCAATAAAGTGAGTCCTATATCGACACATTTAGCACCTATTTGGTTTAGATAAATTTAATTTAAATAAAAATTAATTAAATATGTGATTAAAAAATTGTGTATTCTACTAAATGTATATTTGAAAATGAGATTATAGAAAAACGAATTTTAAGAAAGGGGGGTCAAATGAAGCTGCTTAATTCTTTTTATCATTTCACCCACGTCATCAGCCATATCCTTAGGGAATGATCCCCGATGATGGGATAAATATTACTATTCTTATCTAAAATGGTCATTATACTAACACCATATTTTAATTGCAGTGATCATTCTCAATCTTTCCTCATTTTCGTATTTATTTCTCCAACTTTTTCATCACTTTCTTATTATCAATGTTCTATTAATTTTCACATCTTATTTTCGATAATGGTTTTTTTATTAAAAAAAAAAAATGTTACGTGGGTGTAAAAACTTATTTAATTCCCGTATTTTTTAAATAAATACAAAAGTTTAATAAAATATCTTTTCCACATTTCAACGCACATTAGTTGTCTTTTTGGATAAAAATCATCACCATAGACAAGTTATGATCATTTAATTGTGATCAAACGTATGGATGCAACGAAAAAAGTTCGGGACATAATTGAAAAAATTAGGGACATTTGTTGCATTAAAATTAGGTGTGATATTTGGGCAGAACGACTTGTGGTCTCAGCTCGTTTGGGCTCGATCCATGGGATGCTTTGACTAGTCGAGGGACGATTCTGAGCCGAGTCGACCCCAAAAAATATTTGACGAGCCAAGTTCGTGTGAAATGTTCCCATTTGGTCACATTTTTTGAAGCTTTTGTGCAACGGTCACAATTTGATTTTATTATTTTTTTTCCAAAAAAAAGAATCTCTCTAAATACCTTATTTTCCCAATTTGTTTTTCACACCTCAATTCTCTACAATCTACATTCTAAATTTCTCATACAATTATATTAATTCTATTTTTATACAATTAGTTCATCATTTCATCTGTATTCTACTAATTATTTCTTTTATTGTACGATTAAATATCCTCATTACACTTTATCCACGGAATAATGCTAAGTGTACATTTCATGAATTACATCTTATTTGACATCCTTTGTGTTTTCAAAAAGAAATGGGCAGAAAATAGTTTTTTTTTTTTTTTTTTTTNACTGATGAATGGTATGTTACCACGTGACACAATGTAAATAATGATGTCAAATATGATGTAAATGTGATATGATTGTTATCTACATCCTTTCTAACTACTTATTTCAATTTTATATTTCATTTAAGTTCCAAATGAATCACTAATTATTTGAAGAATAATGAGTTGGAAGATATGTTTAGCATCGACTTTAATACACCATAAAGTGTAGCTGCCGCCTCGTCTCCTAAGTTTGATAACGATTTCGGTGGCCTTAATAGCATTCCAGATCCCACTGATTTGGACGACGAAAATGTGCATGAAATTATTTATCTAATTGGATGACATCAATGAAGAAGAAGAAGACAAAGAAGATCAGCACACAGTAGGCTCAACCAGTAAACGAAGAACAAAATAAACTACAAATGTTGAGAACTTTTCAAACGGGTATTGGGCAACTAGATAGAAAACGAGATTACAAAGTAGTATGCAAGTACCGCAAAGTAAGATTTTAAAATAGAAAAAGAATATGTGGACTAACCACCTAAATAGACATTAAAAGAAACATTGCAAACATGGAGTGTGGATCATACACAGACTTAACTCCAATTTGGTTCTCTAGGTATAAGTTTTAGTTCACTTACCACTCGAGTCTACTCAAATGAGGCAACATATGAGGGCATGGTCAAGTTCGTAGTAAGTGGTGAACTTCCGCTTTGCATAGTGGATAATAGTTCACCAAGTTCATAGTGGTTATCTTCAACCAAGGTATGTACCAATTACTAGAAACACTATTCGTTTTGATTCTATTTCTCATTACTATAAATATGGTGATGTTATATCTTTGACGTTTGATTTGTAGGAGGATATTAATAAAAAAGACTATGTAGTTGCAACCGCTTACTATATAAACCAATTATGAGTAATGCATAATAGAATTATTATTCTTAAATTAATTGAATTTTCTCATAATGTTAATAATATTTTTAGTACTTTTATGGATATTATTAAAGAATCTCATTGTGAGAATAAAAATCGTAGTTTTATGTTTTGACAATGCAACGATTAATAAACAGTAATTGATAAATTAGCTGGGCTATTAATATCGACTTTAGCCTTTTCATGCATATTGTGTTTATCATATTTTTAATTTAATTGTATAAGATGGGCTCTATCAAATAAAGTATAGGGAGAGAGCTGGAAGGGAAGAGAGAAGGAAAAAGAGCAAAGGATTTACAAATCTAAAGAAGAATGGCTGACACGTTGACTGCC